>AYEL01027072.1:0-27712 GCA_000484575.1 Olivierus martensii | reverse complement strand
CGTGAACTCGGTCCGAGTGTACTCTGATCGTGTCAACCTAGCTTTAAAAATCTTCAGAGTTGCGCATCCTGTTGTATAATCCGTGACTGAAATATCGAATTGCGAGACCGACGAATTGCGAGGCACCACGGTATCAACTTTTTAAGTGCTGTCTCCAGCGGTCAAACTGATCTGAGTGCAAGTAAAATTGCCGCCCCAAAAGGTTGGCGCCCCGGGGCTATAGCCCATTTAGCGTTGTGGTTAGGGTGGCGCTGGCTGGCCATCTACATCTAATATTTTATGAGTGTGTTCAGTAGTGCCCTCTCTACGAACTACACACGTTTCATTCACATCCGCGTTTCCCAACTCGCGGGGTCTCCTTGTCAGTTATAATCATCATGGAATTATGAAATTTTCTTGATTTTATTTGAAAGCACTTTTCTTCATCATAATAAAGTTAAAAATGATCTTTAAAGCTATTTTTTAGAATTTATTTTCGATTACTTCGAAATTTTGCAACTTTGTTTAAAATTATTTTACGATTACTTTTTATGAAATAACTTCCTTACAACTGTTTCGTGATTATCGATGGTCGTGATGCAAAACTATTTCTGATGACTTTAATACAAAAATCTAAATACTCTGGTCTAAATCTTGTAATAAGATGATAATTTAAAAAATAAAGCTTTTAATATTGGAAATATTTCATATTAACTATTAATTATTTTGAAATGTTTATATAAAATTCAGTTAATTAACAATGTAAGAATTTTTTATTAAAGCGCTATCTTACAGCGTTAAATAGCCGACAGATAGGTAATTTTATACAATATTCTGTATACTGGATTAAAAAAAATTTATTTAATAGACAGTGTGTTACAAATTCCCATTGGAAATGTATATAGCATTTTTATTAATAATCTAAAATAAAATGAATAGCATTTATATTAAAATGTTTACAAATTAAATGCAGGTAAAAGTCTTTAACTGGTGGCCGGATGGCCGAGTGGTAACGCGTTGGCGTACCACGCTGGAGGACCCGGGTTCGCGTCCCGGGTCTGGTCCCGGATTTTTTTCGGGGTACTGGGCCCGGCCCGGTGATCCCCGTCCTTCACCATCCGGCCCCCCTCCACGGGTGTGGGTGCAGCCCGTGGTTGGAACTGGCCCCGTCCCCTTAGTAATCTCCCTGATTGGAAAGGGGACGTAAAATATAAAAAAAAAAAAAAAAAGTCTTTAACTGAATACTGCACTATGCATTATTTCCAAATCTTTTGAAATCACTAAAATGTGCAGGATGCATGCCGTCCAAGATGTGCCGATAGCTATTTAGTACCTCTCTAGAGTCCCTAAATATATGGAATAGCGCATTTCTTTGTACCACCAGATGACGCCAATTCGGCCATTTTATATCCTGTAAGATAGGAAATTATCATTGCGTTGATAGGCTTTCTGGTTATTTTTTAAGAACATGCCTTGTTATAGAGCTGTAAATTGTTCTAATCGAACCCGAAAGGTCATAGATTATTTCCTTTGCCGCAAGGTAAAAGAAATTAGAGATAAAAAGAAGTGATTAAAAAATATTAGAAGGAAAACTTTTCTTCGTTTTCTAAGTAAGAAACTGAACTGATATATTCATAAATTAGAAAAGAAATATTGTATTATGGTTTACTTTCCATAAAGTTATCCATTATCATCGATCGGTAGGAGGATATAAAATGGCGGCTGAATTCGCTACTCTAGGGATTCTAGTACCTCTCAATGACAGTGACTCGGCGTCATTTACCGGTTATCGAAAATTTTTCAGTCACGAAAAATTTTCAAAAATTCTATACCATCGGATTTTCAGAATGGATCCAGATGCACTAAGCATATTTTGCATGCATTTATGTTCCCTACATGAAAAAAATTCCGTGCTATCTGAGACACAAAAATACTCTTATCTACAGTATAAACAGGGCCGCCGAGAGAAATTTCCGGGCCCATGATAAGTCTGTGGTCCAGGCCCTACTTAAAAAAGTGTATCACTTTGGTTTAATAATAAAAAAACCATAAAAACATTAAACATTTATTTAAAAAAGTGTACAATAAATTCAAAATTTCATAATTACATATTATACAAAGGACAAACATTAAATAAAAATTTAAAATCCTTCATCTATCAAAATACTGTTATATATAAAATAGTTAATTTTGGCACGACTGCTTTGGGTGGTAGACAGTGCCCTCTGCGAACTATCGGACACGGTATGCAATACGTCGGGGCTTGATGATCGGGCCCTTCTCGATGCCGAGCCCGTGACAAAAGTCACGGATGTCATCCCCTCTCGGTGGCCCCGTCTATAAAGAAAATTTTCTTTTAGAATTTTTTAGCCTTTAAAATTTGCTTTTTTTTTATCGTTTTTGAGTAATGTGAGACATCTATTTGTTGAAACATATTACTATTTCCTGTGATAATTAATTTGTCTATAAAGAAAATTTTCTTTTAGAATTTTTTAGCCTTTAAAATTTGCTTTTTTTTTTTTATCGTTTTTGAGTAATGTGAGATCTATTTGTTGAAACATATTACTATTTCCTGTGATAATTATTATTATTTATGAAATTTTGATTTTTGGATACCTTTTTTTTATCAAGTTTTTAAAAAAGTATTACATTTCCTATTTATGGATATATACTATAGTATACTGTACTGTATTAGTAGAATTATTTCTATTGGTCAACAATTAAAGAAAACATCTTTATATATTTCTATTAAATATTTAGTTATAAGAACTTGAATTTTACCAAAAATCACACTAGCATCCTAGCCCAAAATATTATTATTATATAGAATTATTACTTTAAATGATTGAAAAATATAAAAGCAGGATTTTCGCTGAAACTGTAGTCACAATTTCCTTGGATTATATCACGATGATGATAGGCGAATTTAAAATGTAGTTTTTTTTAGAATAAATCATTAGCATAATGGATCTGATGATTGGCATACTGAAATTGCATATTTTAAGCTCGTATAGTGTCACTACGAGTGTCAGTATTATCATCCATCTTTTGCTTCGATGATCATCCAATGAGTACTGAACAGAGTTCAGCGAAAATTGTACCAATATAAATTTAGAATATAAATTAATTAATTCATTTTAATGTTAATATAACGGCAAAATTTTGTTGTGAAAAATTTCTAAATAAAATTTTGAAAAAAAAAAAAAAAATTAAAAAGTTAAAATTTTATGAAATTTAATCATTGATGACTGCAATACATTATTATTATTATTTTCAAAAAATAATCGTTAAATTCATATAAAAATTTTGACGAATAAGCACTAACAATGAAATAACCTCAAAATCAATGTTCAAAATTTTGCCTGTAGAATAATGCAATTATGTTTTATAGTAATAATTAATATAAAGCAAATTAATATATAATTTCCTTTGTAGTTTTCTGAAGAAATGGAGATATTGTCGTCATTTAATGAAATAATAATTGAGTTAGATTGTTTGGTTGAATCGGTTTTAACAATATTTAGAATAAACCAAATGAGACATAGACGTAGAGTACCAATAGCTAATTATCTGGCTGCTCAAGAACAAAGAATACGTTTTGATGAAGATTGCAGAAAAATTTAATAATAAATTATGTACTTATTGATATGTCAGCTGGCTATTTAATGTGTCTTATATGTTCTTATCTCTTTTTTAAAGGTGTATAAAATTATATTGTATGTCATTATAACTGGCATTTCTATATGCTTGACATATTTTTACTTCTATTTAAACATATAAAATTATGTTGTATGATTTTCTTAATTTATTAATGTTAATATTCAAATTTTTTTTTATAATTTAATATTCACTGTTCTGTATGTAATTTACTATTGAAATAAATTGTAAAAAGAAACTTCATGATTTTACCATGTTTGATTTAAAAAAAAAATCATGCTGATGACAATAATTACAGTATTTAGAATCTCATCTTCGACGCTATTTTTAACAAAAATGTAGGAATCATGCAAAAAATAAAAGTTGGAGAAAATAAACTGATATCCATTTTCCTCTAAAATGTTTAGATTTTAGATATCTATTTCTATAGTCACAGAATGTTGTATGATTTATTATTTTTGTTATACCAATAGATTATACATATCCTAATGTTAAAATAATAATATAGATTGCATTACTTAATTTCATAGCGATAAATTCATTCTTTTACAAGGACGTCACTTAAATATAAAACATTCACAAATCATCATTATTTCACAATTGTTTCAATGATTCATAACTTCTGTATGCTTTATTCTATATAATGAATTTTAATTTATTTTTTAGGAAAAATTACAATATTAAAATTCAATTCTCAATAAAATATAAATTTCCTTGCATTGACAAAATATTTTTATGATTATCATTTTTAGTTAGTTAATATGCAGTATTCGTGTTACAATTTAATCATTTTTAAATTATCGCTTATAAACTTAATTTTAATGTATTTATTAACCAATGTAATTAACGTTGCTCGGGAATTTCTAGTACATCGTTTGTACGAGATATTGATTTCTGGTTTGCAAGAATTTTTGATAGCTATAAATGATTATTTACCTGAGTTTGAGTTGCTAGCATATGTCAAGGAATTTATACGTTCGCTGGCTATCGGTTGCTCTTGTTGCGGCTGAACTGATATTTAGGTTCTTCCTATCGTGGTATGACTTGCTGTTTACATTCGCAATGCTGTGAGTTTTCTTGTTTGATCTTTCGGGATGAGATTTTTGCGCGGTTATATCTCCCGTCTGGTTGAGAGTTTTTGTTATAGGCCTATATTCAATCTAATAAATATATAGTTAATGAGGGTTTAATACTTTATTGTATTAAAAATTTTAAATTTTCATAAATCCGATATAACTCTGACACCGTCAGTGTATATATATATAAAGGTTCAAAAATCAAAATTGTCCTTTTTTTTCGTATAATTTTCCAGAGAAGAGATGAGAGAGATGAAGAATGGGCGCTGAACTCAGCAGAAAGCAATATTTGTTACAGAATTTCTAGAAACAAGATGATTCTTAACTCGAAAGTTAAGGTACGATCTAGAATGTTGGAAAATTGTATAAATAGGCGAATTGCAAGCCTGAGTTGAATTTAGTTGAACTGCGAGACTTGGACAGTAAAAGTTAATAGTGAGCGATAAATTGCACTGCGAGACTTGGACAGTAAAAGTTAATAGTGAGCGATAAATTGTGAGTGTAGACTTGGACAGTAAAAGTTAATAGTGAGCGATAAATTGTGAAAGCGACTTGGACAGTAATAAAAGTTAATAGTGAGCGATAAATTGTGAAAGCGAAAGTGGACTAAGGAAGAACTGTGAGTTATTCTGAATTAAAGACATAGATATCTGAATTATCTCATAGTATGAGGTAATTATCGGATTTTTTATTGAATTTAGTTATAGTGGAAAATTTTATCATTTCAAAAATATTTTTTGAGATATAATATTAAAGATATTAATTTAAGATTATTAAATGTTTTAATTCGCTTATTATTTAATTCTGTAATATACGGTATAAAAACATGAGAAATGGATTAAAATTATTAGTGTTACATTTTGTCAAACTTTGAAATATATTTCAAATAATTTTCTTATTGCCTTTCTAGAGGTCAATATTGTATGTCAGACCACTAAGGTCACGTGATATCTTTGCTAACGGATCGCGCGGAGGCCTGTCTTTTTCGTTGGCCACGATTGCGATCACAATGACGTCATATGTTGGAACTTTTATGACGTCTCGTTGCGTCATAAAAACGTCTCTCCCATGTTATTTTATCTATTTGAACATTAAATGTCGGAACTTTTGTGATATTGTTAAATCACAACAGTGCCACACATGATATTTTATTATGCCATCCATTTGTACAGTTTGTACATCATACATCGAAACTTTTATGGCATCACTCTTTTTTTCAATAGATGTCATCATTTTCCACTCAGGTAACTAGCTTAATATCTGAGTGAAATACTTTTTCAAGGCTAATTAGAAAAATAAGATAACAAATTTAAAATTATATACTTAATGCATAAAATTCTGTTTGAATTTTTTATTGTTTCAAAGATGTTTAGAAAATGGGAATATACAATAAAGTTATAAAGATGAATAACAACTTAAACGAGAACATGTTATAATTCTGATCGAAAGACAGTTGAATGTTATTTCCAATATTTTATTGAAATATTCTGAGAAAAACTTCAATTTAATGTATTTTAACTGAGAAAGAAAGCGTGCTTTCATCCAATATGTTTAAATTTAATTGTAATTCCTTACAAAGCCATATTGTCAATTATTTTAATGATTAAATCATTCGAAACACATCAAGTATTTTAACGGTCTTTAAATATTCTATTCCGAATGAAATTACATATTATTTCTTCTTACAAAACATCTACATATTGATTGTCTGGCCTGAAAGATAAAGCTATTACTCTACATAGAGAGAACTTTTAAGAAAAAAAATCGTCTCTGACAAAATTGTCTTCTTTTCTTGTGTGCAACATCGACTTATTACAACGAAATTTTTCTTTACCGAAAACCAATCAGAAGCTGTGACGTCAAATAATTTGTCTCGAAAGAGATCTTTGTTAAAAGCAACATGGACCCCAGGCTCCACATCTCCAGTTTTTCAGAAGGGGTCCAAGTCTTTAACTATTAACCTTATCCTTTCAGTTGATCCCATTATGGATATTGGCCGGTGATCCCCGTCCTTCATCATTCGGCCCCCCTCCACGGGTGTGAAAAGTGCAGCCCGTGGTTGGAACTGGTCCCGCCTCTTAGTAATCTCCCTGATTGGAAAGGGGCGTAAAAAATTCTCTTTAGTAAGTTCATACTGTTGACGGATACATCTTAGAGGTATCCTCATAGACAGGCCGCCGTTACGCACAGGCCGAGCAGGCCCCTGCCTGTAGCGCCACATTGATAAAGGCGGCAAAATGATGATTTTCATTTATTTTATTATTTTCTGTTTTCATTTTATTTTAATTATACATTATCACGGCGTCTAGAGCAACCAATAAAATAAAATGACATATGAAGAAGAGGCGCTTTTTGAAAAAGGCGCGTGAATCGAGAGTGGAGTGACATCTTTTGTGGTACCATCTGTCGTCTGCAGCGCTCATCTATAGTACGTTCATACCTGTGTGATGTTACTATGTAAAGCCAAATGTAATGTATTTCAATCAACGAGCTAGAATATATTCTAGCTCGTTGATTTCAATACGTGTAGCTGTAATGGTCCGAAATAGACTGCATTTTTTTTAGACAAAATAAATATTTTTGCCATATCGAAAATTTAAGTTTGTTTTTTGGGTCTTTGATAAGAAACAATTCTTCTTAACGTCCTATACCGGTACTTTATTTCACGTAATAAAATAGCAGATGGCGCTTGACAGCCGAGCGTTTTTACATGCATTAAACACATAATTTAAATTCATGAAACCAAAATTTGTCAATACTAAATATTTTTATCTGTAAACATGTACAATACCTGACTATTAAAAATTACAAAGTCGAAATCAAAAACATGATTAAATATAATTTAATTTTGTCAATTTTACTTCATAACTGACAAGCTGACAGGTGATAGATACGGTTATAAATTCTGCCATTTTTTTTAGCAAATGGCAGAATTTATAACCGTATCTAAACCAACGCTATTTTCTTACGTGAAATGAAGTATAGTAAGGGAGCAAAAAAAATCGCCCGTAGCGCCGAAATGTCTAGCGGCGGCCCTGCTCATAGACTACCTAACGTATTGAAACAGCAAAACCAGACAGATATATCTAGCTGAAAAGATTTGTGTACCGAGTTTCGCAGTTTTCGCTCTATTTTTATGGGTACTATTTTTCAGTGGCGTAGCCAAGGAAGGTGAAAGAGAGCAATTCACTCCCGTGATATTTGTATATGTGTTGTGATTTCTTCACTATTTCATATAATTATTATTTATATAATAAATTTGATTGATATAAACTAATCATATTCAATAAAATATATCACACATAATTTTGTGTATTTTTTGCGTTGCATTTTTATTCAAATAACATTCAATATTTATTAATTGCATTCTCATTAAATTTTTGGCTACGCCATTGAGGTGTGGCATTCATTTTGCAACAGAGTGTATGTGACATGACGATTTAACTAACACTAATCAAATAAATCTTACTTTAGAATTGACCTAGAACCACCACCGTTAAAAATATTATCTGATACTTTGGAATTGTCTATCCTAACCGACCAATCATTACTCACTATATTATTTAAGAGACTGTTGGAGAGTACTGTTGAGAATGCTGTGTAATATGCTGTTATTTAAGAATGGAGATTAATGTAACTAATATTATTTCTTGTTTTCTGTATTTGTAATAAGTACAGATTATTTTTGTGAATAAGTAATTGTTCCGAGTAACATTTAGGTCGTACCTATTTCAAAATACCAGTTCGTTTTTTTCACTCGGGCCTACATTTAACGAAGAAACAACAAACGAAAATTGACAACATGGTTCTCTCTATTCGCCTTCAACATATACGACTGCTAGTAAAAATTACAAAGTCGAAATCAAAAACATGATTAAATATAATTTAATTTTGTCAATTTTACTTCATAACTGACAAGCTGACAGGTGATAGATACGGTTATAAATTCTGCCATTTTTTTTAACTTTGTTAAAAGCAACATGGACCCCAGGCTCCACATCTCCAGTTTTTCAGAAGGGGTCCGGGTCTAAACTATTAACCTATACAATATATATGAGCTGTTATAACAATATTTATAAATGTGTTTATTATTATACCAAATAAATGGCGATCTCAAATAAATTTACGCAACAAATTTGTGAATAAAAGATAAATTGCTCTTTATTTGAATGAAATTTTATTAAAATACTGAATAAATGAATAGATCACCTCTTCAGGATAATTTTTAGTCTATCTTATTGCTATCAACCATAAACATAGACTAAATAGACTATGCCCAAGATTTATCTTTAGTTTGGCAACTAAACTGTGTTTATCTGTGAACTTTTAGCATTTCACGGTGATATTCAGCATTATTTAATTAAAAATAAACAGTTCATTGTATTTGTTTATAATTAACGAAATTATTGTCATTCGTTGTTTAAAACAATTTCGATGCGATGCAAATGGATATCATCAAAACCTGAAAATAAATTATATAGCTAGGACTAAACTATACATTCTCATATCTTTAATTACGCAATAATTCTGTATTTGTCTTTATAAATATCGATATTCTCTAATAAATAGCTGTTTTATAAATTCATATAGAAATTAAATTGGAAAAAATACCAATCGAAAGATGACCAGGGGTAGAGAAAACTTTCCAAAAGCCTTCACTTATATCTTGTGAAGGCGTCGAGAAAATGAATAATTAAATTATAGTATTCCTCCATACGCGGTATCTAAACCGATGCGCATTGCCATTTTGAAAAAAACTTGCTTTGAAATCCGAGATACAGTAGTTTTGGGATAAATCATTAACACAATGGAATTGTTGATTCACGTGTATACCGATTCGTGTTTTATTCATCAGACGGTGGGGGACGAATGTTTAATTCTTTAATGTATATTTTTTTGGAATGAATCTTTAAGAAAACAGAAATACCGATTCGCACTTTTAATTTTCAGTCGGCGGGTAGATAAATCTTTAATTTCAATAATTTCATCTTTTGAGAAAAACTGCATTAGAGAATTCTAGATTGGCTCACACCGACTGATGATTAAATCAAAATCCGAGATACAGTAGTTTTGGGATAAATCATTAACACAATGGAATTGTTGATTCACGTATATACCGATTCGTGTTTTATTCATCAGACGGTGGGGACGAATGTTTAATTCTTTAATGTATATTTTTTTTGGAATGAATCTTTAAGAAAACAGAAATGCCGATTCGCACTTTTAATTATCAGTCGGCGGGTAGATAAATCTTTAATTTCAATAATTTCATCTTTTGAGAAAAACTGCATTAGAGAATTCTAGATTGGCTCACACCGACTGATGATTAAATCAAGAATTGACAATTCAGTTATGTTAAATATTCATTCCAAAACTATTGTATCTTGGATTTCAAAATGGTGGCGTGCATCGGTTTTGGTACAATATGGGTACAATGTATATCGATGAGGTACTGTGTGTGAAGAAATACTATAATTTCATCATTCATTTTCTTGATGCTTGTATCATAGAAGTACAGTCTTTTTGGAAAGTTTTCTCTATTTGTTGTCATCTTTCGATCAATATTATTTTCGTTCATATAGCGGTAATGTAAAATTTTACCATTAAATTTTTATATATTTTAATTTTTGCGTACTGTATAATGAATTTGATTCATTCTGCCATCTATCAGCAAAATTGTTATAAAATTTGTTTTTCGGCGGGTAGATAAATCTTTAATTTCAATAATTTCATCTTTTGAGAAAAACTGCATTAGGGCTAGATTGGCTCACACCGACTGATGATTAAATCACGAATTGACAATTCAGTTATGTTAAATATTCATTCCAAAACTATTGTATCTTGGATTTCAAAATGGTGGCGTGCACCGGTTTTGGTACAATATGGGTACAATGTATATCGATGAGGTACTGTGTGTGAAGAAATACTATAATTTCATCATTCATTTTCTTGATGCTTGTATCATATAGAAGTACAGTCTTTTCGGAAAGTTTTCTCTATTTGTTATCATCTTTCGATCAATATTATTTTCGTTCATATAGCGGCAATGTAAAATTTTACCATTAAATTTTTATAGTGTGTATATTAATTTTTGAGTACTGTATAATTAATTTGATTCATTCTGCCATCTATCGGCAAAATTGTTATAAAATTTGTTTATTATTATTAAAAAAAGGGAAAAAATACATTTAATACTAATTATCACAGAATTATGAAATTTTCCTTATTAAAATCCGTTTTCTTCATCATATTAAAGTTAAATAATCATTTTAATAATAAAGATGATGATTAAATAAACTTTTAGCCATTAATCGTTGGGAGGGCAAATCTTTAATTCTCTAATGCAGTGCTTCTCAAACTATGTGAATGCAGTGCTTCTCAAACTAAAATCAAATTCAAACACTTGAATTTCAGTTTATATGTAATTTTACAAACCCCCAATATTTAACGTATGACAATATGTCAGTTTATATGTAATTTCACAAATGCCCAATATTTAACGTATGATAGCTTATGAATTTTCAGTGTAGTTGTTGATTGTGTTCATCTTAATATGTGTGTAAATGATTTATGTACTTGTATGTTTTATTTCATATTTAATATCTGGGAAATGATTTATATACTTGTATGTTTTATTTCATATTTAATACCTGGGATCGCATGTACTTGTATGTTTTATTTCATATTTAATACCTGGGGTCACGAAAAAGATTTGTATGTTTTATTTCATATTTAATACCTGGGATCGCGAAAAATCTCGTAATATGTTTTATTTCATATTTAATACCTGGGGTCGCGAAAAATCTCGTAATGGGATTTATGCATTTGTATGTTTTATTTCATATTTAATACCTGGGATCGCGAAAAATCTCGTAATATTATTTCATATTTAATACCTGAGGTCGCGAAAAATCTCGTAATGAAAAATGGGGTCTTTTCTTTTGTATGGTAAGCTTGGTGGCTAAATTTTGATTGCCCACCAAGCTTACCATATAAAAAGAAAAGACCCCATTTTTTAGAATTTTTAGAATATTTTTAGAAATAGAAAAATTGGGTCATGAATGAAAAAAGTTTGAGAAGCGTTGCAATGTAAAGTTTTTCAAAAGGTGAAATTGTAGATTTGCCTTCCTGCCATCTGGTGATTAAAAGTATGAATAGGCAATTCAATTGTGCTAAAGATTCATTCCAAAACTATCTCAGCTTTCAAGACGTTTTCAAAATGGCGGTACATATCGGTTTAAGTACTTCGCGTAAAGAAATGCTATAATTTCATCGTTCGATTTTTCGACGGCTACACCAAACAGAAGTGCAGTCTTTTTGAAAAGTTTTCTCTACTCGTTGTCATCTTTCGATTGATATTATTTTTGTTCATATGACTGTATTGTAAAATTTTACTCTATTAACAAATATACTATTGTATATTGTTCGTATCTTTAATATTAATGGAAAAATACACTTGTATGTATATCAAATATTGAATTTAAATCCAAGAATTCGTTTTAAACAAATATATTGCATTCATATTTTAATGCAATTTGATTTTTATCGTATTTTTTTATTTTAGCTTTTTCACATATATTTAAATATGTTTATAACACTCATCGTCAGTTTATTAATCATGCAATAACTATAAGATCTATGACTTTATATTATATCTGTCTACTATTACATATATTACTGTAAAAATTCGAAGACCGGGAAATCCTAACATTTATGGTGTTATGAGATGGTAAAATGCGAATTATCTAGTAAAATATTTAAACTTCGGGATTTTACTAAGAGATGTCGGTAATTTTCAGGATTTTTGCTTAAATCCCTTAAGCAAAAATCGATGGATATCATCCAATGATATTGTAACCATAGTTCAGCTAAAAATCTTGCTTTTGTAGTCTACATATAAGTAATTTTATTATTTTAACTTTCTTAAATTTTTTAAGAAAGTCATCAAATTATTTTAAAAATCTTATTGATTTTCAAATTGTTTCCTACTTCGGATATTAAGTTTTAAATTACGTACAGTATTTCGATATAAAAGTACGGTACTTATTATTTTAATCGTGCCAAATCGTTTCTTAATTAAAAGATTCAGAAATATTCAATTAAAACTGTTACTTGGTTTATAAACATTTTTAATGTAATTATTCTTATTTTATTTTAGGTTACTGATGAAAACGATTCTTCAGTTGAAAAGGTAATTTATAATATTCTATTAATTAATTCATTTAAATATACTGTACTATAAAGGCAAAATTTTATTGAAAAAAATTTCTATATTTAAATTTTGGAGAAAACCTTAACAGAAAATTAAAATTTTACGAAATTTAATCATTAATGATTACAATACCTTGATTATTATTTCAAGTAATGATTGTTGAATACATGTAGTGTTGGAGCGCGATCACATTCGCAGTGACTGTGATCGCAGCAACTGACGTCATATTCACTGGAAAAAAAAAGGCAGTGAAAAAGAGCAGTGATTCGGCATTTCGAGCACTCTGGTGATGGAAATACGCAACAGAAATTAATATTTATATGTTGACGATAGCAACAATAATATATAGCATATTGAATAATTTTTCAATTATAAAAATATAAAAAATAAGTACTAAGGTCGTATACCGAGGTACGACTGTACTATGTACTTTTTTCAGTTATAATACAGTATTTCGTTTTATTTCTTAAAAAAATGTAATTTAGCGCCATCTGAAATTTACTGTAACAAACTTCTATCAAAGAATGTAAAATATAAACTTCTATCAATAGTTTCTGTAATAAACTTCTATCAATAGTTTCTGTAATAAACTTCTATCAATAGAATGTATAATAGAATGTAATAATAAAATTCTATCATTCGTGTCAGTTAGCTTTTTTGCATAATTATGGATACATTACCTTCTTCAGTACCTGTAAAAATTCATTATTATTAATGAAGCATCTTTTGATTTGCTGTGGAATAAAAATTAGTAATTATTTGTAAGTTGCTGATTAAATAAATCTTAACATTTAACTCTTTTACGAGGGGAAAGATCGTTTTGACATACTGATGTGGCATTGTTAAAATTAAAATACATCATCGCTGTAGAACTGTGTATTTTGTCCTATACATTTGCCAGCAGATGACGAAAAATATCGAATTCACTGTAAAATTCACAGTGAATGTAAAGCGTTCACTGTGATTTCGAAATCGCTGTTCATCACAACACTAAATACATGCAAAGCTTTTGGGAGTAAGAATTAACAATGAAATAACTACAGAATCAATATGAAATTTTGCTTACAGAACAATGCTAGTATATTTTATAATAATAATTATGATAAAACAAATTGATACCTAACTTACTTTATAGGTTTTTGGAGACGAAGTGAACATACCACTTTTGTGTTTGATGATGACATTCGCTTTAGTTTTTACGTTGATAGATTATTTGTTACTGAATAAGTTGATGATGCCTGATGTTAGACGTAGAGGAATGATACCTGGTTCTCGAGTCACTGAAGAACAAAGAATGCGTTTTTCTGCAAGAATCCGGAGAATCTTTACTAAATTTCAAAGAATAATCTCTCTAAGAGTTTCGAATCGAAATATATTATTTTTTATGGTTTTTATTTTAATAATTGGATTTTTTATAGGCGTGGAGTGTTCATATCTCTTTGCAAAAGTGTATAAAATTATATGAATTTCTTATGTTATTAATGTTTATGTTCAAATTTTAATTTAATATTCACTATTCTATACAGTTTAAACATTGAAATAAATTGTAAAGAAACTTCATGATTTTCACCCTGTTAGATTTCAAAAATATTTCATACAGATGGCAATAAGGTACTCGAAATATCATCTTCCATCAGTTATGTTGATATTTCTAACATAAATCTAGGAATCATGTAAATAAATAGAAGAAAATCGGGGAAATAAATTAATATCCGAAAATTTTAGAGGGGAATGAATATCTATTTCTATAGTCACAGAATGTTATATGATTTATTATTTAATTTTTGTTATACTAATAGATTATACATATTTAATGCTGAAATAATGAAAAAGATCATTGTAAAAAAATGAAAATATTACTATATTTTAATTTTTTTACAATGATTTCACCAAATATAAAGGAAATAAATATGAAGCATTCACAAACCATTATTTTGCACATTCACTGTTTTAACGATTCGCTATTTCTATTCGCATTATTCTTTGCAATATATTTTATTTTTTACGCGAAATTGTAATATCTTAAAATTTATTCGATTTCCTATAAAGCATTTATAAATTTCATTACGTTGACAAAATATTATTATTTAACATACGGTTCGTGTGTCTTTACTACTTAATCATTTTTAAGTTATGTTAATGATTATAAATGAAATTTCAGTTGATTATTTATGATAGAATAGATTTTTGTTGTTTTGCACCTATTTGGCTATCTAGTAGATGATTATAAATTAGCAGGAATTTAAACAAATTTAAGTCCATTTCTTAAAAATATATTGAAAAGATATAATATTTATTCGCATAATATTCCTCCTTGAAAGACTTAATTGCCCATAATTTAGAAAAATAACAAATCACAAATTTTCTCCATCGATAATAATGCGTATAAATGTATACTGTATAAAGTGAAAATATTCTGCAGGAAAATTAGGCGAATTAAAAAAATAATAATAATAAATTCAAAATATGCAAAGGAAGTCATCATTTAGAAATTCTATTATATATTATTTTATATTGCCTTTACGTGGATATTGTGATATGAATGTGCACTATATCTTTCCTTTCCTTATAAAGTTACAATTAATTCATATTTGTGACTTAAGATTTACAGGTCAAAAGTATTTTCTCTCCTTCCTCCATAGGACATATAACTAGAATCTTTTTACCCAAAAAATGTTAAACGGAACTCTTATCGAAGACTTCTGACTATAAATAAATAAAACGGTAAAGTATGTATATATTACAAGTATATTTATTTGCATAATTCACTTTGGAATAAATAACGAATAAAAACACTACATCGGTACTCTTTATAACCGAGTTTCATTGTAAATGAACTTCAGTTATAACATTTTATTTACCAGGTTATCTTAAATATGATATCTGAAAGATTTTTAAATGCCTCAGATCTGTTTCTTTATTAAATTTTAGATAATTGGCTATCAAAAATTAAAATTACAAATATATTGCAATAATTTCTGGTTGCAAATATTGTAAACAAATGTCTTGTTTCTTTTTCAATAAATAATATAACATTTAAATATACGAGTACAAATGTCCGGAAATTTATTTTTTAATATTAAATACAATATTCCAATTTTTTGAATATTTTGCGGATTATCTGAGAAAATTAATTTCCCGACTACCAAAGTTAATCGAGAGAATATTGTATACTTATGGGGCAAGTAGAAATGCTCTTTTCATTTTTAAAAAATTTTTTCATTTTTTCATTTTTAAAAAATTTTTTGATAAAATTCTTTACTGGAAATCCTCCATCTTATTAAATGATTAAATTAAATGCTGTCTAGTTTTACGATGTATTTTCTGCTGAAGAATTTTCTATATACGGTATACGATATATATAGTGCGGTTTTAAACTGTGTAACATCACTAGTTACAAAAATACCAATACTGTGATAATTGATAAATCGCGGAGCCGGGACACCAACAATCGATCCGATCCATCCGACTGCATTTCTATTCCGTCTGTTGCAACGAAACTTTCTTTGCGCGTTTGATTTTACTTTTCTATATTTTAAAATTAATTTTCCATTTGAATAATGCTTCTGTGAAGGCTCAAAATAATGATTTTATTAAAATTTAGTTGCTGGAGGATTTATACTTTAAACACAAGCATAATCAAATCAATTGATGAGTGGCAGTATTCAATTTAAAATCTTGGCTGGAATCTTTATATAGTTATATTTTTTATGTCTTAAATCGAATATATATTACAATTATTTTATTTTACAATATAGTATAAATTATTGAATCGTAACAATATGAAATTTTAATTAATTTAATTTTTTAGTAAAAAAAATATTGCAACCAAACTTAAATCCAATTTAGTATAATTAAATTTTCCTGTTTAACATATTTTTTATAAAAATTAATAATAAATTTAGATTAGTTTCATGTAAAATTCGCCAAATTGATTTTAGGGTAATTTTTAGAAGGAACTGATAAAACAAGAAATCCTGATGTCAGAAGTAATTTTTAAGAAAGGACAAAAATAGATGATAGTGGTTTTTCTGCATTTTTTATGCCCTTCTCCAATCAGTCAGATTAAGGGGCGGGACCAATTCCAACCACGGGTTGTACCCACACCCAATGGTAAACGACGGGGATCCTGTGCCGAGCCCGAAATCCCCGAAAAAACTTTTTAGGAGATGCCTGACCAGTGGGGAACTATAATGCGCCTGATCCTGCAACGCGGGGAGCGCAGAATTATAGGGCCCAAATCTTTTTTGTCTGTACTTTCTTTACCCTTTTTTTATTTAAATTTTTTTTTAATTGTCTCTACCCTTTTTTTTAATTTAAAAAAAGGGTAAAGACATAATCCAATAAAAATGAAATGCACCATGAAAAGAGTGAAACATTCATTGAATCAGAACAGTGCGGCAGTAGTAGCAGTAACCAAAAATATGAAAATAAAAGATTTGATTAGAGATTTTGCAAATTTAAAATCCAGAAGGAAGAATTTTAAATATATTTTCTTTTGATAATTTTCGATGGTGTTTTAAATTATGTAATTTTGTTTTTTTTTTTCTTATTTTCTAATAAAAATATGCAGATGAAATTTTTTTACTGTTTTGTGATAGAGGTCCGAATAATATTTTGCAGGTGGCCAAAAATTTTAAGTTCTGTCACTAGTAAATATATTTTATTTTCATAACTATAACTTGCAATCATTAGTGATTAATAAATATCTGGGCCAATTCAGACGCTGCCATAGGCTGCCCATATTCGCAATAATGGGGTTTTTAATGGGTCACAGAATGATAGCTCAAGGGTCCTTAAAAATTATAGATTATAAATATTTTGGTCGTAATACTATTATAAACAAATGTTTGGCCGCACAGCAGAAAAGGTTAATAAATGCTACTATAGAAGATAAGGATCAACAATCTGGGCCAGAGCCTATACATAAATGTCCCCAAGGATGGATCCTGATTTAATCCTAATATTCTGTGGAAAGCCGAAGCGTTTCTATATGACCAGTCGAGCTAAAATAATGTGTCCATAAATACCAAAATTTATTCGAAAATAATATTCAAATTGTATAATTTTTGTTTTAAATTACTACTATAATACGAGTATATTATTTCTTTGCCATAAAATATTAATCACATTATAGATTTTGATTTCTTATGTTTATTATACAGTATTAACCTATTTACCCTATTTACCAGTATTACCCTATTTATACAATATTCTTTTTAATCACTTATTAAATTTTTCTCCAAATAAATCAAAATAGTCGACTTATCCTACTTAAATTAATCTTTTTTTATGTTAAATATCCCAGAATTAAAAATTCTAATTGAAAATATAATTGACGAAAAGCTTCTAACAATGCGAATAGCAGAAGTTTGTATAATAATCCTTAAATAATACAATAGAGATAGAGTGAAACCAAGAATTTGGCAAGAACAGCATCGACTATGAAGATTTCAATTGAAAATAAGTTAGAAGTGATAAGAGAAAAGCCTCTGCAGGAAGGATCTTCTCCAATGAAGAAAAGTTAAGAGCAAGCTTTCCACATATTCAAGAATTTAACAACCCAGGAAGGATCTTCTCCAATGAAGAAAAGTTAAGAGCAAGCTTTCCACATATTCAAGAACAAGCAGCAACATTCGAACTATAATAGTTCCAGCTGAAAATAAGTTAGACACTGCCTGGTTCATAATAAGGATCCTCTCACATAATCCTTCCACTCTCTCGGTTCGCATTGAGGTGAAGAGCCTCCATGTCGAAATTTGTTTGAAGTCTGTGGACCTAGTAGGCAAAAGTGAATCATAATAAGGATCCTCTCACATAATCCTTCCACTCTCTCGGTTCGCATTGAGGTGAAGAACCTCCATGTCGAAATTTGTTTGAAGTCTGTGGACCTAGTAGGAAAAAGTGAGTAAAAATTCAAATCTAATTTGGAGCACATTTTAAAGAATATCCCTGAGGACCAATAGAGCAGTCAGAAATTTAGCAAGGAGGGATGCAATTCAAAAAATAAAAAATATCGAATGATGTTTGAATGAAACTAAAACGCAAAAATGCGTAAAATTATCAGTTATATATTTTATCGATTATGATTTTTTACATATTTTATGCCCCCTTTCCAATCAGGGAGACTACTAAGGGGACGAGGCCAGTCCCAACAACGGGCTGCACCCATACCCGTGGAATAGTGACAGCCGGTAAGCCCTCTCACCACGTCAAGGTGGGTGCCCTCGAGAGGGAGGGAGACTACTAAGGGGACGAGGCCAGTCCCAACAACGGGCTGCACCCATACCCGTGGAGGGGGCCGGATGGTGAAGGACTGGGATCACCGGGCCGGGCCCAGTACCCCGAAAAATCCGGGACGCGAACCCGGGTCCTCCTGCGTGGCACGCCGACAGCGTTACCACTCGGCCATCCGGCCGCCGTATCGATTATGATTGGTTTATACTAATTGAATCTACTATATAAATAATAATCACTAAACATATCATAGTACAAATATATTAATAGTAGCAAGGGGTGAAATTGGTCCCGTGCATCCTCTTAGAGTCGGCCGGATGGCCGCGTCATAAAGCTTTGGCTTACCATCCTGGAGGATCCGGGTCCCACACCTCGTTTTTCCGGAGGGGTCTGGGCCCGGCCCGTTGAATTCCCATCCGGTTGACCTCATCATGAATGTTGGCCAGCCTGTGATGGGCTCTGCAAGTGGCCACTGTCAGATACAGTATATCCCTCGTGCGATATGGCGGCTTAACATACCTAAACAGCATCCTCTTAGGATAAAGCTTTGGCTTACCATCCTGGAGGATCCGGGTCCCACACCTCGTTTTTCCGGAGGGATTTGGGCCCGGCCCGTTGAATTCCCATGCGGTTGACCTCATCATGATGTTGGCCAGCCTGTGATGGGCTCTGCAAGTGGCCGCTGCCAGATACAGTATATCCCTCGTGCGATATGGCGGCTTAACATATCTAAACAGCATCCTCTTAACTGCGTCACTGCTGAATACTTATCCAATTTTTTTCAGATTAGGAAAAATTGTTCATCGCCACAAAATAGTATTTAAAATTATTCAGCTAAAAATGAAATCGTAGTCAAAGATTTTTAAATTTAATATTCAAAGAAATCAAATAATGAACGCCTGTTGATCCCCGATCTTTACAGTCTGGCTGAATCTTCCACAAGAATAGGCAGCCCGTGTACAGTTCTAAATGCCTAGAAATGTTGGCCGGATTGGCCACCTGGAAACGCTTCGGCTTTCCATTCTGGAAAGTCCGGGTACGAGTCTCGGATCCCACTCCTTGAAAATATTTATCATGGTCATCCTTGATCATGGTGTTCGGGGCCCGGTCCGTCAATCCTCGTTCTCCACAATCCGGCTGACCCCTCCACAGAATGGGCTTGTTTCGCCCCGTCACTTAACTTTAGTATTCTTACAGAATGGAAAGTGAGTCATCTGCTTAAGAAATCAAATAATGAACGCCTGTTGATCCCCGATCTTTACAGTCTGGCTGAATCTTCCACAAGAATAGGCAGCCCGTGTACAGTTCTAAATGCCTAGTAATGTTGGCCGGATTGGCCACCTGGAAACGCTTCGGCTTTCCATTCTGGAAAGTCCGGGTACGAGTCTCGGATCCCACTCCTTGAAAATATTTATCATGGTCATCCTTGATCATGGTGTTCGGGGCCCGGTCCGTCAATCCTCGTTCTCCACAATCCGGCTGACCCCTCCGCAGAATGGGCTTGTTTCGCCCCGTCACTTACCTTTAGTATTCTTACAGAATGGAAAGTGAGTCATCTGTTGACAAAAATATATGCCTAGTAATTGGAAAAATTGAAAAGTGGCATTAAAAAATGAAAACGTAAAATATCAAGTGAATGTTCCAAAAGAAATTTTTACCGTCATCTGAATGAATCCATATGCAGTATCGGTAATTAAATTTGTAGCATTCATAATACATTCATTGTGGTTTAAACATCGATGGATTTAAATAATTCTCGCTTGGAAGATCATGATGTAGCATTATCCTACAAATCTGTTTGTGATTTCTAAATCTGTAAAATTAATTATTTTCAACTATGTCAACAGATGGTACTGCGTATAGTGCCTTTTCTTTTTATAAGTTTTAAAAAATTTTCCGTAAATTATAATTTTATTAATAATGATAACCATTATTTTAATATTAATATTATCATGTAGTTTTTAATAAATTTGGACTTTTAAAATATCAAAACTTAAAATTCGAAATTTAACTGAACTGAACTAGAAACTTTGCCATTCAAAGAAGAGACACGACACGATCTTGTCATGGATAACTCAACTTTCCGCTATTGGTCAATCCAAATACCAAAAAACCAGGTAAAATATAGTTAATATTGTATTTGGTATAAAATAATTATGTTATACGTTATTATACCCACCCCAGTATTTATATTTATAACTGTGTTTATTTTAATATCAAATAAACACGCATATTCATGTAAACTTACGCAGCAAATTTTCGAATGATAAATAGCTTAAGGCTTATTTGAACGAAATCTTTATAATAAATGCTGTATAATTGAAAAGATCTATATTTAAAATATATTTAGCCCATCTTATTGCTGATACCCCTAAACACGAACTAAATAGAATATACTAAATCGAGTGTTCTTTAGTTGGAAAGACTATAATTTTTATCCTTTTCAGGGAAATATTCGACATTATTTTAATTTAAAATAAACTGTTCATTGTATTTGTTTATAATTGACGAAATTATAGACAATCATTCGATCTTTAAAACATTTAATTTCAATGCGATGCAAATGGATAATATCAATTCAAAATAAGTTGTACGGGTAGGCCTAAACTATTCTCTCTCATTGGTTCAATTATACAGTAATTCTGCATCTAATATTTATAAATTTATATAGAAATTAAAATTTAAATTGTCAAGATTGCATTAAAAATATTGTACTACACAGATAGCCCTCAATTTACGCCGGATTCCGTCATAGTCGTAATTCAAAACTTCATGATTTGAGGTAAAACTTCTAGAAATTTCCACTTATCATTAGCAAAGTGAGAAAGACCCAGGTGGTCCCTTTTGTTCTATTTACAGAAGCAGTGGCGCACCCAGAATCTTTGGTACCTGGGGCGGCATTTTTTGGCTCCCTCTTCCCTTCCAAAAAAACACATCTGTTTTAACTTTCAACACACATTTTCTTAAAAAATTTTTAAGAACTGAGTTATACAACAATTTTTCTACAAATATCTAGTGAATAGTAATGATATTCCATGTTCTTGATCCCCATTCAGCATTGCGCCCGAAGCAGTCTCCCCTCTGACTTGTGAGTACACCACTGTACAGAATCTTCTAGAAACACGTAGAAATACCGAAATTCATGTAAACCGTGTGTAACAGTAACAAAATCTATAAAGGTACAAATTTCTTAATTTTGAAACTACGTAATTTGAGACTTCGTAAATCGAGAGTTAGCTATATTTTAAACGTAACGAATTTGATTCATTACGTCATCTATCGACAAAATTATAATAAAATTTGTTTTGCGTTTAAAAAAAATATATCAGTTTATACTGTAATCTTGGAATTATTAAATTTTCTTCATTTATTTGGAAACACTTTTGATCATCATATTAAAGTTAAAAACAAACCTTAAAGCCGTTTTTGAGAATTTATTTTCGATTTCTTCGAAATTTTGCAACTTCGTTTAAAATTATTTTACAGTCACATTTTACGATAAAATTTCCTTAGAACTGTTTTTCGTGATGCAAAAACTGTTTCTAATGACATTAATATGAAAATCTAAATACTGAACTACTGTCTAAATCTTGTAATAAGATGATAAATTTAAAAAGTAAAGTTTTTATAGTTAGAAATATTTCATATTAATTAATTTTGAAATTTTTGTATAAAATTTAACTGAAAGTATGTAAGAATTTCTTTATTAAAGCGCTATCTACAGCGTCAGATTCTGTAATTTTATACAATATTCTGTATACTGGATTAAAAAGAATTTTATTTAATAGACACTTTACAAATTCCCATCAGAACTTTAAATCTGTTTTTATTAATAAGCTAAGATAAAATAATGACATTTATATTAAAAAAATTTACAAATCAAATAGAAATTTTTAACTGAATATTGTGCGTCTCAGTGAGTCATCTGATGCATGGCGTCTCAGTGAGTCGGCGCCATCTATCGGCTATTGAAAATTTTTGAAGGTCATGCAAAATTTTTCATAAATTCTACCTTCGGATTTTCAGCATGGATCCACATACACTAAACACATGCATTGTATTTATGATCACTGCATGAAAAAATTTCGTCATGTCTCTGAGTCACAAAAGTACTCTTAAAGAAAATTTTCCCATCGAATTTCGGATTTTTTACGTTAATACTAGACATCTATTTGTTGAAACATATTACTATTTCCTGTTCTGATTATTTCTTTTTTATGAAATTTTGAATTTTGGGACATGCTCCTTTTTCATCAAGTTTAAAAAAAAAAATTGTTACAATCTGTGCTCTATTAGTAGCATGATATCTATTGATTAATAACTGAAAGAAAGCAGCTTTAAATATTTCTCTTAAAATATTTAAAGTTATAAGAACTTAAATTTTATCAAAAATCACATTAGCATCCTGGTACCATATCTGAAACATATAAAATATTTTTTAACACAGAAAATAAGCACTAAAAGTTGGAAGGATATATAATTTTAATTAGAAAACGTTTTCAACCATTCAGTGGTCCTGTTAAATTACAAAAATTTTTAACAATAAAAAAAAAGAAGCAAAATAAAAAAGAATTATATAAATGACAAGTATGCAAAAATTTTTTTAAATTTTATAGAATGCAGTCTTACGTAACTAGAAAATAAGCACATGATTAAAACAGCAGATAGTATTATATTTTTTAGTCTGAATGCTGACGTTCACTCACTTGTCAGTTGTTTAGATTGTGTGTATTATTCTTTACATCTTTAGCTGATTCTATTAGTTGTTATTTATAATTGCGAATATTAGCAAAACACGAACATTTCAGCGTATCATAGCTATTGTATTTAATCTGAAAACAATGTTAATTCGATATTGACAAGTGGCAGCAATCCAAGTAAAATTTTGCTTAAACATAAGCATATTATATTATTTTAAATACTGATATTAAATTGGAAAAATAAGATAACAAATTTAATATTACATACTTAATTCATCATAATATTTGAATTTTCGTGTATTGTGAAATATGTTTAGAAAATGGAAATATACAGTAATGTCCTAAACGATGAACAGTAGCACAATATTGAATATTAACTTTTATAATTTTCATATAATTAATTTTCTTTTTTTAAATTAATATATTTAAAGTTTTTTTTATGAAAGTCAGCAAATAAATTATATAAAAAAATCTTTATTGATTATCGAATCGGATTTTAAAATTTCGTAGAGTATTTCGATATAAGAATACTTACTACAAGTATCCCTCCTAACGTGGTAGATAGGTTTCTGAAAAACAGCGTGTTGTGTGAAACTGTGTTATGAGACCCAGAGCCAATACAAAAAAAGAGAGTTACAAATGTTTATTAAGAATATTAATAACGCGAAACATAAAGAAAAAATATATACGTAACCCCTTAAAAATAATATACGCAAAACAAAAGGAAAGAAAAAGTATATAGTCTATTTATTATAACATTCATATGATAATTATATCTTCCTTACCGCTTTCGCTAAAACGAGAAAGTTTTTTCAACAATATTAACTTCTATTAAGATTCGTAATATCAATTTCACTCTGAAGTTTTTCATGCATTTAAAGTGCGTGTATCTTCTGCTCTCTTTACAACATTTGTAATCTAACCCTCTAGAAAACAATGGTTCCTTAACATACATAAAAAAAAAAATATGCATAAAAAAGTTTTTCTGCTCTTTCACATTCCTCTATCGAAGAATAAAACTTATTTTTTATCCAAGAACTGAACGTCTGGAACCCAAAATACTCAATGGTCGCCACTTAACTCAATTTCAAATCGAAATCGAAAATAGACTGCATATTGTCCCTCTCATGGCGAATTAGCAAAATTGTATTTATGATTAATTTTAGCAAAGTGTTTCTAAATGATGACATTTTGTTTGTGTATTGTGTGTCCCTAGTATGGATTTACATAAATTAATGAAAATGTTTTGTGTTGTAGGAGAGTAAATGTAATTTTCTAAATGCGTTAAGTAAAAATCATGTTGTAGAAGTAATGTGAGGTTTCCGTAATTTTCAAATCGTATTGTAGGAGTAGTGTTGGAGCGATTTCACATTCCAGCAGTGACGTGATGCAGCTACTGACGTCATATTCACTGGAAAAAAAGTAGCAGTGAAAAAGGACAGTGATCAGTGGCGTAGCGAGAGGGGGGCAAGGGAGTCTATTATGCCCCTGCACTCGAATTCCTTCAGTCAGAGGGGGGCAAGGGAGTCTATTATGCCCAGGGTGCCACTCGCAGAGGGGCGCCAAATTCTTATTACGAGTATATTCTATATATTATATGTTTTTCGGGGGGCGCCAAAAAGGTATCGTGCCCCGGGCGCCAGTTATGCTCGCTACGCCGTTGACAGTGATTTGGTTGGAACTAAAGAATTTAAATTATAATTATATGGTAAAACCTTGGGTATATAAAACATAGTGAAATAAGAAAGGTGGGGTAATATTGTGTTTGATTTTTGTATGTTTTGGCCATCTGACGTCACCAGGACACCAGTTCAGTGATAAAATAGCTATTGATGTGATTGTTTTTTAAATGCTACGTTCAGTGATAACATGGCTATTGATGGATTGTTTTTAAATGTTACGGAGATTTTTAGTAACTGTACTAAATAAAGGACAAAATGGTGATCTGTGCTGTTTTTGGTTGTACCAATCACAGTTTGTTACTTGATATAGTAAAAAATTTTTATGTTAATATTATTTGTGCTGATTTTAAAGATCTTAAGTTATTCTTTTTTATTTGAAAGTGGAAAAAAAGATATCAAAATAAGCTTAATTAACAGAACACAACAACAAATGTCATGTTTTCAGCAGTAGTAGCGTTGCTTTCTAGATTGGTTGCCTGTTGATGTCACGCATTTATAATGAGATGCACAATATCCCACCTTTCTTATTTCACCATGGGGTAAAACATTCTTATCAAACTTTGGCATGTACTTGATGAAACTGATTTGATCATGGATTTGATGTATGTTTTTGAACCTGCATTTCGGACAGTTTTACCAAATGCAACCAATTTCACGTGTTTCAAACAACAAAAATATTTCATATTGAAAACAGAATAAATTTTAAAATCCAGGATGTATTTCATGACATTTATTGATGCGAGACAATCAGTTGCGAATTATAATTTTGGCGCCCCTAGCCCAAGAAATAAGTGTTGCCCCTAATGAGCTTATTTTAAAGCTTTAGTATGAATTAAATTAAATGAAATATCATTTAATTGTTTAAAAGTTTACTTGAAAATAAAATTATTTGCCGCCTGAGATGGGCTCTACAAATGGCCGCCACTAGATGAAGTATATCTCTTGTGCGATATGGCGGCTTAACTACACTAACCTAACAACCTTATAATTAATGTAAAATTCTCTCACTTTGCCTGATCGTGCTTTAATTATTAATTTATTCCAGACCTGGGCATTATTTAAATAATTTTTCAAATAATTATTTGAGTGGTTATTTGAATCATGAAATAATTTTTTCTTTTGTTTTATATAATTTCAAATGACAAATAATTATTTAGTGTCTTATTTGATACTTCAGATGATTATTCTGTTTCAAATTATTTTTTTATTTATTATATTATTACAGCGGACTCGCATTTTTACGAACTATTGAGTTGGTTCTAGAACTAATGTTGATTAATACCATGCCTATTTACGAACTTTTCTGGGGATCCGTATGAGTTCGTAAAATCGAGAGTTCGTTGTATTTACACAAATAAATGCATTCTAAAGTACAGGGTGATCCTAATTAAAGTTGTCGGCCGGATGACCGCGTGGTAAAGCCTAGGCTTACCATCCTGAAGGATCCGGGTCCCATATCTCCAGTTTTTCAGGAGAGGTCCGGGCACGGTCCGTTGAACCCCATCCTTCAACCGTCCGGTTGACTGCATCATGGAAGTTGGCCAGCCTATGATGGGCGCTATAAGTGGCCGCCGCCAGATACAGAATATCCCATGAGGATATGGCAGCGTATTATAACTAACCTAATCTAATTAAAATTACCCTGTAGCTCGAACTAATTATCGGAATGCCACCAAAGTTCAGATTTACACTATTCAAGAGATGAGGAAAAGGAATCTGTATAAAAATAATTTTAAAATTCGCCACTAGGGGAAATGTGGCGCTGTTTAATAGTAAATACACCAGAAAGCAAAGGAAATGAATACACAAAACACCTGTAAAATGGATTTAGCAATATTTATTCCTTTCTGCACAATTTGATGGAAAAAACAAATTTCGACGCCTCTAGCGCTGGAAGGAGCACGTGTAAGAAAATCTGTTCACTGTACAGCTTAACTGTATTGCAACATTATCGATGCAAAGGATACTACTCAATAAGGCCATCATTTTCATGATGGTATCGGTGGTATCGGTGAACTGCATGTTCTACAGCCGATCGTAATTAGTCTTGTGTGATGTTACCAGGGCCCGCTCTAGGGTCTCTCGCGAGGGGCTCGCCTTGTCATGGCGAGAGGGCTTACCGGATGTACAGTCGGTTGCAGAAAGATCCGAACATCGTTCACAGGGGTA
>AYEL01027051.1:0-25483 GCA_000484575.1 Olivierus martensii | reverse complement strand
TTTTTTTTATTTCTGATGAAATATTGTTTCAAGTTTCAATTGTTATTCTTAACATAGAAAGTTATCTAATTAAATAATGATTTCCAAAAATAAAATATTGTTTCATTGGATATGGAATGCGTATAGTTTATCTGCATTTTTTTAAGTATCATATTTTATTGTATATCTAACTTTATAACAAAAAATATATATACATAAGGCGTATAACTCTCTGCCAATACCATAAACTGCAAAAAAAAGTATGTCACAGGTTACTGACTGGCTCTTCTCAAGCGTGCACTTCAAAGAAATGGGTGGAGAAATAATTCGCATTGCACGAATCGAAAGGGAAAAAAGAGGTAATGATTTCAGATCATTAATTTTCATATTTTTTTTTTCTTTTTTTACATATATGATAATGTCGTAAAAATTAAAAACTCGTTAAAGTTTGCTTGTTTACGTCTTGGTTCGGCGGCCGACCAACCGCGATGTTTTAATTATTAAACGCGTTTAAATATCGATAATTAAACCAGTTAAATGCGTGACGGGATTCAAAAACGCATCACGATTGTTGTAATACTGTAACGCATTGTAAAATGCGCATGTAAACCATTTTAAGAGAGTTGAAGAAAATTTCCAGATTCATCATTTTTCGATTTTGATTGTAACTCGAATAAACCGATAACATCAGTGACATGGTATCAGACAGATTTTTATCAAGCTGACATTGATCTTTCATATCCTTCTTCGACTGGGTTACATCATTTCCATTCACAAAGACTTCTTCGGAACTATCTTTATGATTACCATTTTTTTTTTCGATCGGCTATTCTATGAATATGAAATCAGTTGTTGTAGATATTAAATATTCTCCGTCTTATCTAAATACATGTATGCAACGTATCGTTTCCTTTACTTTAATATAAAAAATACTGTCGATAGATGCAAATTAGCTTATACGAATTTTTTGGTGGGATTAACCTTAAAAAATTTTTGCGCATTTAACAGGAACCATTCGATTCGAATCGATACTATCGTTTTGAAGACAGTCGCAAAATTCTCTGGAGAAATTGCTCAAAGGTCAAAGGTAAATCTGCAATGGTAAATCATATTTTTTCTTCAATCATCAAGTTTTTTGTTTCGCCATTCAAAAATAATGTTGCTTATTTTGTCATTGATAAAAATTACAAGACTTTTAATATGCGAAAACATATTAAAGATTATAATGAAGTTTTTAGTTGGTATATAAAGCATGAGAATGCGAGTATTTATGTTTAATTTAATTTCCACATACAAAACACTGGTCGCATTCGTATAATTCGCGTTAAATCTTAATGATCGTGCATTATTTCGAACTGTTTATCGACTCCAAAGAAGATTTCTTCCCCATTAAGTACGTTTAATTATGAAGGTGAATTGCGAATTTTTTTATTGTTAAAATTCGATATTTTTTATTTATTTATTTTTTTAATGTGTGGGCGTATCGATTTTTTTAACTGCCATAAAATTCGAGATAAAATCTCACTTCCGGCATTTTTCGTTCCAATTTTTATAACTAATTTTTTTTTTAAATTATTGAGTTTTGCTACGGAAACTCAAACTTTCTCCACACATCATCGCATAAATAACATCAGTTTCCATGTATCGTTATGCATTTTATGAACGAATTGTTTAATCGATTTTTGTGCCATTCTGTTTCGAAGGTCGGATCGACTGGGAACAACTAAATTTGATTTTTTTCATTGAAAATCATTTACTTCTTTCTACGCCAGTTCGAATTTTGCAAGGGTATTTTTCGACCACAAATTCCAATTTTTGCTACATTTAAAGCAGAAAAAACACTGCATAATGACTCCTTGTTATATCCGAATCGAGACTGACTGTTGAAGAAAATAAAAGAAAAGAATAATAAAGCATGACATGCGAAACTATAATTTAGTAGAATATTGAATCATTCATGCAAATTAACATAATAGCAATTTTATTCTGGTTTTTGAACTTAGATAAACCTTCATCCAGTTCCAAAGATTAGCGCAAAGAACCATTCAGCGACCACACCCATCCAAAAAACCTTCATAATTTATTTTACTGGTACTAAATATTGAATATCTGGAAGAACATAATAGTCCTCATCTCTGTATGCAACTTGGCTTTGTTCAAAGAATTGGATTTTCTTATTCACCATTATTCAAAGCGAATGATATTTAATACCTCTTATTAATTTAAATACTTCGAAAGATAAATTATAATAAGAGTACATAAACTTGGAACGTTGTATTAACTTATTGGAAGCGAGAGAAATTTTATAGTTCACTTTATTAGAACTGCTTGTAAGCATAAAAAGTCAATAAAAACTTTTATAAAATATATATATATACACACAGCATACGAGTTATATAAGTTAAAATACATAAAATATGTGGATCGGAAAAATCGTAGTTCGCAGATAAATTTCATTTATCTAGAACGATGGAGTAATAAAATGAGATGCTAATGATATATTATCGAATTTGTCTGTCTGTGTCTGATGTATTTCTATATTGTTATTGTTATTATATCAATAAATAACTATGTTATCGTTCTTATATGCGGCTAACGTGTGACAATGGCGACAAACATGGACTGCCGCATTACTATTGAAATAATGGGATTATTATGATAAGTGGAGAAAGAATGGTCAACGGATCAAATTTCTTAGTTCGTTCGAAAAATAATGAAAACTTCAATCAATAAATAGCATCATTTCTTTTTAAGCAGCGGTTTTATGTAAAACAACGTAGAACTGCAGTTAAAGTGTTTCTTCTTAAAGCGCATTTTTAATATTAAATTTTCAGTTTACCAATGATTTTAATTCAATTGTTTTTTACTCAAGATTTTCAAAAATCGAGATAAAAAGAAAATCGCATAAATAAATCATTTTGCCACTAAGATAATCCAAAATTATTGATTGTCAGAACTCTCTAGTTCATAAATCCTGTCGCTAAAACCATCTTGAATCGTTCATTGATTCTCCACGTATATCCGTACAGAAAACGTTTGTGTTGTAGAGAAACTTTCTAGTAATCCTCTGAGAAGTGTTTATGAAAGAAAAATATCAGAAACACTTTTATTCGCTCAGAAAACACTTGGATCTCTTTCTATATATAGTCTATATATATATATCTGCTACAAATCATAAAACATTTCTTATCATTCAGATTTACTAACCTTTCTGGTAAATTTAAGAGTGTCAAAGACTTAAGTGTTGATTATCCAAGAATAGGTTGGAAAGAAGATAAAACTCCAGGATAAATCTATTGTACACAGAGATAAGTAGAAGCTATTTTGCTGGATTAATAAATCTAAGCTTAACTTTCCATAGAACGAAATGCTGTTAACATAAGTATTCGGTATTTTTTTAAATATCTGTAGATGTTAACTGTATAAAAAAACTATTAAATTATAAAATACACAAAATGCTGAGCATAAGACGTGTACCTGAAAGCATTTTACAACAAGTCTACAATTCAAACAAATAGAAGTCGAGTTGGAGTCATGCTAGGTTGTTAAACTTAACAGTTTTATAGTAAGTTCGACTTAAAAGAGTTATCTTGACACGACTTTCCTCTCAAAGTAACACCTGATATTGACTGAAAGAAAAGTTTTATACCGAACTAATTTTATAGCTATTTTTTATTGCGAAATTCGGGCGAAACGTTATTTTCTTAACACAGTCAAAAATGTCCGTTAAGTCGTCCATTTATTATTAATTTCTTTAAAAAAATCAAGAATTGTTACGTTTATCTATCCAGATTTAAAATCGATATCTTTCTTCAACGTTAGAAGGTTTAAAAAAAAAACAGGACAAAATTCGAGAATAATAATAAAAGTACTTTATGTAGAATTTACCTTTAAATAGATGCATTCCAGTTTCTTCGTACACTGTTTTTAATGCACAATTACCAGAAACATTTAAAATAAACAGCGAATTTCATCAACATTCCGAAACCGTTCGTCATCTTGGACTGTTCAAATTCAACGGAGGTCACTCTATTTTAAGCGACCAGATAAACAAAAAATTTAAATTCGGCATCTAACCCCGAAGCAAATATTGCCATCTTTCCCGTTGATCAGAGTGACATTCAACCTTTAATCACGTGACTTAAAATGGCTAAATTAGAACGATATCTAAAGCAAAGCATTCTTTAAAGTATCTACTACACACTACATATATTAATTTTTACTTTGATGATATTATTACGATTAATAATAATACTTCAAAAAGTGACTGTATAAATTTTTGATGAAAATTTCAACACTCGCTAGAAACTTTTCGATTTCTAATGCGAGTAATTGATAATCTGATAATAGCCACCTTCTATATTTTTGTTGGGCTTATAGTAGGTTATAATAAACCACCTTTTATCGCCATCTGTTTAAATATTAAAGAATTAGAGAAAAATAAGCATCTCCCCCCGATTACCATCTTCCCCCGATCCACTCAATAGTTAGTGTTTTAAAAAATTAAATAAAGATTACTGTAATTATAATACTGTATATAGTACTGTACACTGCATATACTGTAATTATTTGTAAGTACTGTATACATATTAAATAACATGTCTACACAGAAAAATACATATAAAGCAAGCATGAAAATGTTGGGAAGAAAGGTTCACAGGAACCTAACTCTATATTTCCCATAGACGTTGTTGATATATTCAAATAACACTCACAAATTATTCTGTAGATGAACCAAAATTAAAAGAACTTTAATGAATATATTTTACAATATTCTTAAAGCACACGGCAAAACCAACAGAACAAAAAAAGGAACTAGAGCGCCCCTCTGTACAATGGAAGAACAAAAACATTAGCCGAAAAACCACCAAAATTATTATAATATTATCATGGTCTTAATGCCTGATGTAGCTATACTGTAGACAGTTTATGCAAATATTATATTATTATTATTTATTATATTTTTTGGGATGGTATCCGTAAAATCCGAAGTCCGTAAAATCGAGAGTTTACTGTATTTCATTCAGATTGGATAATATTTATCCGAGATATTGTCTCAAATACAGTAGGTGATTATCACCAGAGGGGGGACTGTGTTTCTGAAACTTGATTTCTCTGTGGACTATGGACAGTTTTTTAAACGAAATTTACAGATCTTCATTTTTAAATTATAATATTCTAGTTTATTTCCCAGTACATATAAAGAAAATTAATCTAGAGATTGGATTGAAATTCAATTTATATTTTTCCATGTGTATATGGCTTATTAATCTTTTTATTTAACGCTATTATTGAAATGTTTTTTTTTGTATTTTCATATAAATCTTATTGGCCCTTATAACTATTTGCAGACCCCTGGAGGCCACAGACCATACTTTAAGAAATACTGCTCTAGGAATATGAGTAATTTTCAATAGGATTGACAATGATCGATGATATCTGGCTGAACATCATTTAAATATTATTCAAATTAATTGAAATTCCTGTATATTATTAGGATCTAATAAAAGATCGTAGAATCAAGATCGATTCATTTATTACGCAGTAATAACCAATTGATTTTGATCATTTTTAAATGAACACGATCGCGAATTTCATTTAAATTGAAAAATAATTACTTAATAAGGACTATAAAGTTTTAACAGGCTGATTTTCAGCTATATAGGAGTGAATATTAATAATTTTCAATAGAATTTGATTCTCTAGAAGTTCTAATATTACATATACAGTCGATTCCGCTTTTATGGGCCAAATCTCAAAGAACAAAAACAAAATTAATAAACTAATACATAATTTAAACGCTTGATTGGGACAGCTTTTCGCATAATTGGGAAAGTATCAGAAAAGGAATTTAGCAATTTTTGATATATTTCAGGGATTTTTCGAAAGTATGTCAACTAGTGTCTGCTTAAGAATCTATCGTTACTATAAAATGTACAGTTCGTTCCATAAAGTTTGTCACCCGCTTCGCAGGAGCTGAGCTTACCGGAAGTTGATCGGTTATAAAGTCTGTCAGTTCGAATCTGCATAGTGGAAGCTAAAAATGGACGCGTCCGTTCTGACTAAAAATAGGGGTGAGGTATACGAATGAGATGGGTCGATTACAGCGCTCTGAACTGAAGAAACTAATCGCTGCTCACTATTTCAAGCCAGGCAGACTTTTTATTTACGAATTGAATAAATAGATAACACGCTCTAATATCATTTTTTAAATTTTGAATATTGGTAATTATGAGTATGATATTTGCAAATTTATTTTTTTTAAATTCTAATATGCTACTATATTGTATAGTAGTATGATATTTTTTAAAATTCTTATATACTCCCGTCGAAAATAAGAATGAACTTTTATTTGCGTAAACGTGATTTTTTGAACTTTAAATTGAAAAAAAAAGATTTCATATCGGGAATGGCAGCGATGTTTTATGAATTATAATAACTAGATTTATAAGTAGTATATATATTCGAAAGACAATTATTTTGGTAAATCTAAAGCAAATGCATATTTATATATGACTAGTTCAAAATAAACATTTAACGATATAATTACTAAAGTATTTCATAAGAAATGATTTTTTAAAATGAAATTTTGTAGAAACTAAGATTAACATTTATATCTTTGCAAATCAAGTCTAATTATTTTATGTTTGGATGAAAACAATAAAAATACAAAGTGAAAGATAGTTATATCTTTATTAAAATAAATAGAACATAACTTAAAATATATAACAGAAACAGATATAATAGAATATATATATATATATCATAACAGAACAGAAATATATAATATAGAATTAAATATATAATAATTGAAATCTGTTATACATTGTCTTTATACCAAATTTTCAGAAAGACATGTTAGAACATAAACTATAAATTTGTCTATCCAATACAAATATAACCTCTTATTAGAAAAATTACTAGAAAACCAAAACAGACATAATAACACAAAATTCATGTTGACACTCACGTTCAGTTTTTATATTTTATGTTTTTATTAGGCAAATTATTTTTCGAGATACTTTGGAATGAAAAAATTAAATATAATATAAAAATTATATAATTCATGTATTAGAAACAATAAATATAAAAACAAAATAAATAAACTAAATATAAATAAATAAACAAATAAATATAAAAACAAAATAAATTAATTAATTAACAATATAAATTCAATATTTGCTCCAAAATCCTCCGTTTGAGATAACCATCTCTATTCTATTTGGCATACTGTTAATCAGAGTTTCACATTTGTTTGTCTGCCGAATAATTTCCCATCTTTGACAGATGATTTCCCATAAGTCGTCTGCTGTTCTAACGTCATAGGAATCTCGTACCATATCAGCCCACAAATTTTCTATGGGGTTGAGATCAGCTGCTCTAGCTGGCCAATCCATTGTTCTGAGGTGTTGCTGTTCTGCCAGCCAATTCGATGTGACACGTGCCATGTGGATAGGAGATTTGTCTTGCATAAATGTCATTATTGAATCGCCAAATAGTAAATGAAGTGCCGGCAATAATGAGTTTTTCAAAATATCTATATACTGGATAGCAGTAAGGTTGCCTTCTATTCGAACAAGTTGTCCCGGTCCCGCTGCTGTTATCCATCCCCAAATACCTATAATAATAATACTGTTTTATTATAGCAATATATTCGTAGAATAACATTTAAGTGATTAATAGTGCTTAATATATCATTTCTTTACAAATTCATGTTAAATATTTCCACAGCGTTTTCAGTTATTATTACGCAGAATATCTGTTTCTTATTTCGTCGTATATTTATCATAAATATAAGATAAATATATATATATAAAGACAAAAATTTTTATCAATAAAAACATTAGACAAATTTTAGGACTAATTAAATTTATTTACTGTTCAATGAGCATGAAAAACGTAAATTTTAAGTATTTTAAGAAATTGTAATTTTAAACAAAACATCCGATTTTATTTTCAATTCTTTATATTGACATGTTTATCCCATTCAAAATATATTACCAGTAAGTGAATTAAGCTTAACCCAATTAAAACGTTTTAAACACTATTTCATCTGTATAAAAATTTTAAATCAATAAAATCTTTTTGAAAGAAAAGTCATGAATAAGTAAACAATATTATGAAGCATTGCTACAGATTCATATATCTTGTTTTTACTGTAATATTAAATATATAAATAATTGGAGGAGAGATAATAATATTACATACTTTCGCTTTCTTAATTGGTCATCCATGGTAAGAGATGCCATAATAGTAACCAATAGGTAGCAGCTATAGAATACTGAAATCATTGATTTGCTAATATAACAACAGATGCCATTATTGGTTAAGTAGAAAGTCAACTATTTGATGATATGTTAAAATTTATGCCCATATTCAAATAAGACTTTTTCAACAAATAGAAATACGCCGTTATTCTATCGAGAGATATAAAACTTCATTCCTGTTTATATCATATACACAAGTTGACAAATGAAGAAACTTGCGAAATTGATTACGATTAATTTTTCATGATATATAAATACAGTATATATATTTAATATATCAATATAAATGAGAATATTCAACTTGCTTTTAGTGTTTGAGTTAAACACACATTAAATATTTTCTTTTAACATTAAAGCATATCATATAAATGCTTTACTACTTCAATTACAGAATATAGCAGAGAAATAGCGAAAGTGTTCAAAATGTTTTAAGTATTTCTCAAACTATTTTATATATATTGCTCTATTCAGAATTTATGAAATTCAAATATCAATAAGAATTTCTAGTCATAATCAAGTAAGCTATTTTAAGAAATTATATTACAGTTTTATAAATGAATTATAACATTTAATATAAGGATTAATAACGATAGTTATGTGATAAATTCCCGATCTATATTTGTAATTTGAATATAGCATATAAACGTTTTTTATAGCTTATTATTTTCTATTTGTATATTATAACGCAAATACTAAAACATAGTGTTCCAATGTTTCATTTATTACACTCACGACTTACTTATACTATTATTTTGTCCTTAAGCGATGTAATTAGGTTTTATAATAAATATCCATATTTTATTAATTTTTCTAAAATGCTGACGTATTACCAACAATGTGATATTCTGTTTCGAAAAAAGCTACTATGCAAAACTGCATGAAATTAATATTATTTCGGATTAAATTTTAAAATATAAATCACACCGAAATTTTTACAAAACAATAATAAATAAAAAATAAATGTATGAATAACTCACCAATTGAAAATCTTCCACTTTTTCGCTTCTGAAGCACATATCGGCTATCGTCCCTATGTCCTTTAGGCCGGTGAACCCAGACATTGCCGGTTCCGTCACTAGAAAACATTTTTTCGTCGGAAAAAATGACTGTGCTCCAGTCTAAAGCATTCCAATTTCGGTGCTGATAAGCGAAGCCGAGACGATCCATCATATTGCACGGTGTGAGCAATTGTTTTCTGGCTGCTCTCTTCCCTCCCAAATTTGCTTCGCGTAATCTATTTTTATATAAATAATACAGTGTATGATATAAAATATATCCAAATATACATATAAAAATATTTAGTTATAATCGAATTGATTTTTTTTTAAATCACGATAAAAATAGTTTATTTTAATCAAATATTATTTAATAACTAATATTATCCGTAAATTAAATTTTATTTTTATACATTTATAAGTTTATTATAAAAGGACATACCGTCTTCGAACTGTTTGTAGCGAAACAGGTAGTGCCAATTCAGATTTAAGTATTTTGGCTACTTTAAATGGGTTAGCCTTACTGCAATGAGCCAGATTTTCCTCCTCCTCTTGAGTAATCAGTCTCGGTCGCCCTATTGGTTTCATTGGAGATATTGTTCTCCTCTGTGTGTAGCTTCTGCAAATTCTCATGACTGTGCGGGAAGATACTCTAAACATGTCGGATATTTCTTTAATTGATTTTCCTTGTTCACGATGCTCAATAATTAATTTCCTGACACTCTTAGATACTGATTTCGGCATTATTCATAAATTATTTCCGTGTAAATCAAACTAAAATTCACTTCGTCGTAAAGCGCATTAAAACGGTGCAACAAAATTAAAAATTGTTCCAAACGATTCTCTTTGATAGCGTTTAGTATCTGTCGATTTCAATAAAAACCAAACGATGTTTAACTTCGTTTCCATGACAACTTTCGTCGGTTTAAAGAAATTCTCATTTTAAGAATCCATTTTATAAAATAAACGGCATATTTTAAAAATAATTTTTTAAACAAGATTAGATTTATTTTATAAATCTAATTATATTGTTTAAAAAATAGCATTTTTAAACAATAAAATAAAATACTTTCCGTAATCGCCATTATGTTATTGCCGGTGCTTCGCTTGGTGCTTCAACAACTTATCGCTTAATTACTCGTTTAATTACGAATATATAATGCTGAATTTTGTCAAAATTAATAACAACATAGATTAATTTGTAAATAATAAATTGAAACTTTCCTAATAAATGCTCAAAATCTATTTTCGGATAAAATGATTGAACACCTGTCATTAAGCCTATCTAACCCTGTTGCTTAGAAAAAATAAATGGAATCGCCCAAAGCTCTGCAAACTCGAATTCGGGCCTGAACCGATTAATCTCATTGGTTTGTAAGTATTGTAAGAAAGCCGAACATCTTCCGCTTATGTGACAAACTTTATGGAACGTACTGTACCTAGCGATATTCAGTTACAGTGTCGATTTATTTAAAATTTATAAATCTTTGCCAAGATACCAAAAAATGAGTTACACTTTCGAGTAAAATTGCTTGGCTGGATAAAATTAAAAGCCAGCCATTTAATAGAAGCCATGGTAGTCTCGCTGAAATAAATCAAAATCTGTCATAGCACGTCTCCTACAACAAGAAAATCAACAGCGTGAGAGTAGGCATTAAGAACATCTAAATAAGAAAAGCATGATGGAAAGGATCCAGAAGTCGAAGAAGCATTAGATCAATGATTTTCTATAATTAGCAGGCGAGGCGTGAATATCAGCAGCCCAGCGTTGAAGGTGAATCAGAGGAGATCGCTAAAAAGCTAATAATTAGGTATCTATTTTAATAAAGTATTAAAATAGATACCTAATTATTATTTTTTACCTATTTATTAATTTACCTACATATTATATATTGTATTTTAGAATTTATTATTAGTTCGTTTAATTGGGGCAGCCACTTAATTGGACCAAAATGGACTAGTTCCAACGTGTCCCAATTAAGCGGAATCGACTGTATATTGTATCTCATTCAAATTAATAATATTTACTCGAGATATTGCCGAAATTAAGTGAATATTATCTCTCTTATTGAATTGATAACACTAAATCGATGTATATATATATATATATTTTTTTTCAAATAAACTCAAAACTAATAATTTTGAATTTTCAACGAAAAAATGGAATAATGGAAAATTCATATGATGGATTTATCGATTTTGACTTGTTAATTCTATATTAGTAACGAGTAAAATGAATTAAGAGGGAGAATATCAAAATTGAATATCGAATAAATGGATTTATATTCTATATTTATCAAATATCTACATAGTTTATCTCTCTTATTAATTTTATTAATTTATTTTGAAATTTAATGTTATAGCATTAAACATAATTGTTTATTTGTTTTTCTATTGTTATCGGTAGGAGTGGAGTGACCATATACATTTAAAGACCATGATATTATTAATTAAAATTAACTTCCTCTTTAATTGCATCCAAACGTTATAATGTCAACAGGCATAATGGTTCGGTATTCGCTGAGTATTCGCGAAGAATTTACAGAACGTAACTACCGCGAATAACGAGAATCGATTGTAATTTAATGAAAAATGAAGTAAAATATGCGATGTATTACCATGATGTCCATGTGACATATTGCACCAATATTAACCAAACTGCCAAAATTCCAATTAAAGATTAAAACGAAACGTAATGATAGCAGTTAATATGACAAAATGACTACAAGTTGTATGCACTCGATAACATATAACCTACTTATATCTTTCTCCTTCCCAATTTTGTTTTGAATAATAATCATATAATTAAAAAATTAACTTTTGACAGTTATGTTCCTAGCAGTCATCTGATTTTCAGACAAAAATCAATAGAGAATTGCGGGGAATCGAAGGTTTCTGTTATCTGTCATTTTCTTCTAACATCGATTGATGTTCATGCACAGAGCCCCTAAATTGTCTTGCTATTAAAATAATACACTATTTGTGTTAATGTGACATATTACCCAATACGACCGATTCCCCGACTTGTTATGTAAGTGAACTGTTCAATACGCAATGTAGTCAATATCATATATTTAATACCCAATAATTAATGCAATGCACTAGCAAATATTACATAATGATGCCATAACGAAAAATTATATTACTCACAGTGATTATTTAATGCCAAATTATCATTTTATTTAACTGTCAATATCAATAAATTAAATTTGTTCCTTTATAGAAATAAAAATTGTGGAATGTGTATTCAGTAATTTTAAATTAATTGATAATTTAAATGAAAAATTTTATTTAAAAAATATAAACTTTTGTCTTTGCTCCAACTAACGTAAGAACTTAATAATTTAAGTTTTAAAAAATGATTCAAACTTAAACATGTGTTGTTATTAAGCTCTTAACCATCCTAACACTCTATCAAAGTTGCATTATCGTAGCTTTCGTAGTCTTGAATTGTATTGCGGTCAGATAAGCAGACAACTATAAAAAATTCAGTTTATGAAAATAATATAAATTTTAAAGAGAAAATAAATATAAATTGAATATTTTATATTATAAATTATTTGTTAAAAGAATTCTGTTTGAAATTTTTGGATAAACAACTTAAAGTAGAAACTTTGAAAGAAATTTAAACTTCATTTTACTATGAAACATTTTTTAAAAGCATACGAATCAAATTATCAAATTGACTGAAATATAAAAATATCTTCTAAACTAAACAATAACAAAATTGAAAGGAACTGTAAGAAAAAAGTATTTATGTTATGATGAAACGCTAAAATTATTATGCTACATGTTACCTACTCGTTTTTGTAACATTAAACGTAACTCATTATTGGTTAATAGGCAAAACTTTATTATTAATGATGATTTGTTGAAACCCAAGCCTGAGATCAAATTGCATAATAGATATTTAATTGCATTTATCTTTATCCTCTCAAAAAAAGTTTGTGTAGCTATATTATTTTTTTCGTTATCATTAACTTTTCAAACAATCATGAAAAAATTATTTTCAAAAAAAATTTTCCTCCATCATATGACATTTTTATATGCAATTTACATATAATAATGCTATATGATAAACATTATGCATTTTTTACTTTTTCCATTTAGAAATGAGATGTTATTTTGAATCTTACATATTGATAATTTTAAAAGAAAGTTTTAAGTGAAAAATGGTATAATATATCTATAGTTAAGAAAATATGATTTTTAAACTATTAATAACTTTTCAACCAGTCAGTAAATTTTTATGAATTTGATATTGTTCTGCCAGTAAGAATAATTTCAACAACATATCATTTAACTTTCTAGTAATTTCAACTATTTAAAAATGGCGGATGTTTAAATTGATAGGACTCTATATTCTTATAATATATCCTGAACTATTTATTGGATATTTATGAAATTTAACTGTAAGGTCAAATCATTAAAGAATATTCCAATGACACACAAATTTTATTGAACTATTAGGTGTTATTTTATTCTACGAAGAATAATTATCAAGTGAAAGTATCAAAAAAATTATCTTCGAAAGATAGGCAAAAATCTTCCCTTAATTTTAGAAAAATTATCTGAGAAATACATGTAATAATTTTTTACCATTTCTAATTATTAAATTTCCGATAGTCACAAAATGAGTTTCTAATAAGAATTTCTGACAGTAATGATTTTTCTGCCTTACTTAATACTGTATTTGTTTTTTACTTACAATTGAAAAATGTACTAAGATAAAAAAAAAAATTCCCGTAATTGTAATAATAATAATAAATGATAATAATGGTATGCCAATTCTAAGAAAATGCACTTTTGTTATCAAAAAATTCTTATTTGATTTAAAAAAATAAAAGCAAAGTTATGTAGAAATAAGAACAAGAAAATCGTAATCTTTCGCATTTATAAAAGTATTAAAATTTTTGATGGAAGAAATTTCATAAATAATGGTATGCCAATTCTAAGAAAATGCACTTTTGTTATCAAAAAATTCTTATTTGATATAAAAAAAAAAAACAAAGTTATGTAGAATTAAGAACAAGAAAATAGTAATCTTTCGCACTTATAAAAGTATTAAAATTTTTGATGGAAGAAATTTCAAATACAGTATATGATTTTACTTCCCGGTACGTCGAAATAGCTTTTAATGGCAGCCAGATAATTCTGGTCCATCTTTATATTATGCTAGTTATTATATATTTACTGATTAGCCTTTCAACTGATTATATGTCTGATTATTACTGTTCTGCTAACTGAGTAAAATCAGATTCAGTCTGTTCGTAATATAATTTATATAAGTAGTATAAATAAAATTGAATGATTATAGTGAATATTTATTGATAGTTAAAAGTTTGTAAACTGTATTATTTTTAACCAAAGTTTTTTAATATAATTTTATTCAAACATAGTTAATAGAAAAAAAATTATCGTTTTTTTTGCACATTTTTAACCAAAGTTTTTTAATATAATTTTATTCAAACATAGTTAATAGAAAAAAATTTATCGTTTTTTTTTTTCAGTTTAATTTGTTTATTGTTGAATTCGAAGAACGACTACGATTAAGCAATGAATAGCAATAAAATAAACGATTTATTTTATTGTTATTCATTGTTTAATCATAGTCGTACTTAATTAACAGAGAAAACATTAAAAAAAGTTTTTGTAAATAAAATTTATTTAATGAAATTCCTATAACAATTAATTAAAATTTATGACTTGAAATGTCAGTTTAGTATTTATTTAAGGTCAAAAATTAATTGCTACACTCTCAACATTAATGGATGTTCCTTGGAGAATTTTGAATGAATAATTAAAATATAGTAATGTTTTATCATAATTAACTTTTGCTTTCATTTTATAATGGATCTTTCGTTTATTATGCTTTTAAAATTTAATTAGCAAAACCTATCTTTCATTTCTCATTGTTTAAATGGGTTACAAAAGTTATAGAAATTTCGATTTATTTATAATTGAGTTGTCGATTCAGACATTCAATAGAAATATATAGAAATATATATATTTTTATTGTAGAGATTTTAACCTTCTCGACCGAACAAGATAAGACAAACAATCTCTATAAATGTTATTATAACACGGCTTTTTAGATATATTTGCCTTCTGTAACGTAACATTTATCTAAAATTTATCATAAAATATCTGAGTTCAGCTTTGGAAAACATAGCAATATGTTCATATTTGTTTCGTACAAACATCTTTTATTGAAGATTAGTTTAAATTTAAGTAATCCAATATATTTTGGTGTATATAATCACATCATGCAATGATAATCCTATAAATTAGATCTAAAATTTAATCGTTTCTACTCATATATTTAATTATTCAGTTCAATTTGTAGATTGAAATTAATTGAGAGAATTATTTTAAAAGAATGCATGCACTACTAAATTTAATATTTATCATCATCTATTTTAATCATGTACTGTACTAAAATTACAAACATTAGCTGATTTAGATCATATTTTAAAAGAATGCATGCACTACTAAATTTAATATTTATCATCATCTATTTTAATCATGAACATTAGCTGATTTAGATCAGTTTTAAAGAAACAATAGACAAAAATGTTTATTTATTTATTATTTTTAATAACTAAAAATGCATTTATTAACATGCATAATTCAACATTCTAGTCAATAATGCTGAAAAATTAAAATTATGATATTAAATAACTTGAATGTTCTTATAAAACTACTATTTTTTTTATTCAAGGATAAAAAGATTGAATTTGTCTCCGATTACAATGATCTTAATTTACTCTTCTCAGGTGCAAATTTTCAATTAAATTTCTTAAAAAACTTCAATCGATTCGAATAATTATCTCGTCTTATTTTACTATTAAATAAATCGGAATCGATTAAGTTTTTTAAACGTGTTTTTTCACTGATATTTTAAATTGTTTTTCTATGTAGCTTTCAGATCCTTTTAATGGAATTAAAAAAATTCCCTGTAAATTTATTATTCGCTCTTCAGGGTGAATAGATACCAGAATACACTTATAAATAAAAACGAATTGAAGTGAATTTTATCTATTGTTAACCGAACTAATTAAAACTTATCGAACTTGCTGATAGACTCTTGTGTTACCATGGAATGATTTCGATGTTAGGTTGGTTAAATTCTAAGGTAGGCGAATCTTGATTATATAGCAACTAGATATAACATTAATGACCATTTCAGAAACACAATTTTATTTAATGATCTATTATTAATTTTTTATTATGCATTCAGGTCTGAATCCTTCTTCAGTTCATACAGTTCTTCATTTCATTCATTTATACTATTTAGAGAGACCGATTTTATAAATTAAAAATAAATTAGTATAAAATTTTTTATGATTTCTGAGAAAATACATATAAATGGTTGACTTTTGTCTTAGGAAAAATTAATGATTATTTATTTTTATATCTAGAAATAAAAAAAAGAGGAGGAAAACGAGTATATAAAATGTCCATTCTTATGAATGTGACTTAATAAAGATCAGCAAAAGTTTTGATAATGATGTTTTTGACAAATATTTCTTAGAAACAATAAATTTTAATTTGTTTAACAAGGATGATTTATTTTAATTTGTCCAAGGAATGCGGATTTTGTTGATGCTCATACCATTAGATAAATTCATTTTAATCTAAGAACAAATAAATGCCCAATCCATCTGTGTGTATTTTTCAAAATTTATAAAAAATTTTGAACTAATTTACTTTTGATTTATAAAATTGTGCTTTCTAACTATTACAGGAGGCATTAATAATCGATGAGGGATTTAAGTCCGAAATGCATAAATATGATTAGATTCTTTGTAATGGAAAATTAAAAATTTTAGTCAAATAAACTTGTTTGTCTAAACCAGTGGTTCCCAACATTTTTTTGGTCATGCCCCACCTAAGCATCTGTAAAATCCCGATGCCCCTTGTGACATATAATTTTTATTATTCAAAAATTGAACTCCTATTCACGGTGGAGAAAGCCTATAGGGCTATTAACTTGGTCCAAACAAGCTTCCGAAAACATGGCATCCATGAATCAGAAAAATAAAAGAACAAAAGCACAATTGAAGTACTGAGAAAGAAATCACAAAAATTGTTAAAAATAATAATAATATAAATTAATATGAAAAAATAGCAAATAAAGTTTCACAACTGCCGTGTACATTTTGATTTTAATTTTTAAAATGTGCATGTCACAATATATATTTATATACTGTATATATTGCTCCCTAAAACCAAAGAAATGAAAAAAATTCATTGTTAATAACTCATTCTCGAATTGCCCCCTGAAAAATCAAATTGCCCCCTTGTGGGGCGTGCGCCCCACGTTTGGAAACACTGGTTTAAACTATAAGCTGTCGTTAATTTTATATCTAATCGCTTTATAGTCAAAATACACCTTAACTTAGAAATCATCTTATCTAGATATATAAAACCATTGATTATAAAGTAAAAAATTACTGTAAATCATAAGTAATATTTTACGTTTGACTTTTTTTTTCTTTTTCTTCTACCGAATATAAATGAAACTTCTACTATAAATTCACGAATATCACATACTAAAAGATATATCACTCTTTCAATCTATATCAGTCAATCGTAAAAGAAAACAATTTTCAATACTGTAGACTCGAAGAATGTTTTCTAATGTTATGACACTACTGAAATCTTGACAGAATATGCCAAACTATTGGAAGTATGTTCAGAGAAATACATAAAATTTATATACAGTCGATTCTCGCTATTCGCGGTAGTTACATTCTGTAAATTCTTCGCGAATACGGAATTAGCGAATAGTGAACCATTATGCCTGTGGGAAATATAGAGTTAGGTCCTTACGAATCTTTCTTCGCAACATTTTCATACTTGATTTATGTGTTTTTTGGTGTTTACAGGCACCTTATTTAATATGTATTACATTACTTACAAATAATTACAGTATATGCAGTGTATATAGTATTACATAAAGTATTATAATTACAGTAATCTTTATTTAATTTTTTTACATTAACTATGTAGTAGATAAAATCTTATTTTTGATTGATAGTTTTTGACTATATAAAGTATTATAATTACAGTAATCTTTATTTAATTTTTTAAAACTATACAATATTATAATTACAGTAATCTTTATTTAATTTTTTAAAACATTAGAGTACTATATACAGTGTTATAATTACAGTAATCTTTATTTAATTTTTAAAAACATTAACAAGTATTATAATTACAGTAATCTTAGTTAATATTTTTAAAAATTAAATATAGTATTATAATTACAGTAATCTTTATTTAATTTTTTAAAACATTAACTACAATTGATAGTTTTTTGATGTTGCAAGATGTTTGATGTGACAACTGACACATTGTCTTTTTAAACTGCGTCAGTCTTGTCTGTGTCACTTTTTGCCTCAGATCTAAAATTTCGACATAAGGAGCAAATGCGCAGGAAGTTAGGCGCCTAAATTGAGGCTGCATTCAAGCATAGGGGCACATTCTTCTATGGGACCTGTGGACGATATGAACAGGCTTTTGGCCTACCTGCGGTCTGTGTAGTGAGCAAAGATAGGTAATGAGAAATTTTCCGGCAAACCGATTCAGAGACTACATTTGGTAACAGCTTCCTTTGTTAGAGAGAGAGAGAGTTTACATTGGTAATATTATTTTCGCCACTCAGAGGGAGTCCGCGAATAAGCGCGAACTCTCCGCGGACATCGATTTTGTGGTTACAAATAAATTTTCGCGAATAGTCGAATACGCGTATACGGAGTCCGCGAATAACGAGAATTGACTGTATTTAACAAGTTATATATGCATTTTGTTCACTTGTAGATCGTTGGTTTAGATGGATAACTAAAATAATACATAAATATTAGTGAATAAACAAAGCATGATTGATTGGAGTGAAGTAGATTCTGATAGCTTACTAAAAATTTTTCTAAATGATGAATGGATTATTAGATATCTAATTACTTGATTTGCTATATTATCTAATGCTGAATTATTGAAATTATTCTGTTCTATATTTCTTCAATTTATAATATAAATCAGTTTTTGTGTAGTTTGGCTTAAATTCCTTGATTATAATTTCTTTAACTATTCGTTCTGTCGTCATAAAGATTTTGTAATTTATAATTGCTGGATATTTATCATTTATTTAATTAATGCTCTTCCATATCAAATCTTACCATTAAATTAAATTTAGATCATTGAACATATTAGAAGAATTCATTATTTTGTAATTTCAGCATGATGATAATGATGAAAATACAAAATAATATAAATAATTTTTAATTTTCTTTTAAACTAAGTTAACATTTATAAATTTATCTTATAGATTATAATAGATATAATCCAATATTTTTCTCAACTATTTTCTTACTGTAGTTCCACCAATAAAGATATTTCAATAGTTAATTAGACTAATTATTATTGTTAAATTAATAATTCATAATTTAATATCAAGTCAATATTTTATTTTATATATTATTACAAGCAATTCTGGATAGAACCGATTGTCACCTCTTCAAAGATAACTTTGAAATTAAAATGGACCTGAAGTTGAGCTAGTTGATAATTGGCCGAGATGATTGCCTGATAAACTATTAGTTTATCACTTGGAGGATCTAGAGTTAATTCCAGATTCTACAACTCCAGATTTTTTCATGAGTCCGTGCTTGGCTCATTGAAGTTATGTTTCACTTGACGACTACTGGTATACCAGCAGGAGTATTTCAAACGATGGGCACTTCAATAGTCTGCCGCTTACTATCTGACAAAGATGGAGAGGCGTAAAACTTAAAAAAAAAAATAAGTGTAGAGAATAATATTTGTGTATTTGACAATTGAACTTCAGGTTCATATGTCGCTTTTATTACAGAAAAACATCAGAAATTTTAATATCCATCATTTTTAAATTGGTGAAGCTATAAAGAAAACCGAAGTATATTCCAAAGTATGATTTGTGACCATCACATTAAATTTCATTAAAAAATCATCTAATTAATTCAAAATATATGAAGTTATATCTCAAAACATTTCGAAAGTTTGAATGCCAGCCACTTTTAAATGCTGTAATTCTATGGTTAACAGCTGCGACATTGAGATAAGTTTTAAACGGCAGAACATATATACTAATCAGTTCAAAAGTTATTAGGAAGAATATATTTGCACACATTAAACTACCAAATTTCTATTTGTGTATCAGCTGTATTTTCATTCGAAAATAAACCAAAAGATATAAACAGATAGTTAAATAGATACTTTATAAAAAAAAGTTACTATTTTTTAATATAACAATTTTATTTTTATATTTTAACATCGAATTAGCTTATTCATTTTATTTTTTATTTTTTAATATTCTATATTTCCCCTATTATTTTAATTTGGTTACATATAATGTTTTTAAATTATATATAAAATCAATTATATGATTTAGGATATGATACTGTATAATATTTAAAATTTTAATATACAGTATTCATTACTTATTTTTTCAAATAGCGTTAAATATGTCCATTGCTCTGGTGGAATTTTCTTTATTATAAATTTATTAATTTTAATGTTTTGAATATTTTACGTATATAGATTATTATAAGTAGAAATGTATTTATGTTCAATTAGAGACTCTGCTCCCACGTTCTTCAATTGAAAATTCTATTGGGGGGTTCTATACCCAAGATCCAATCTGCGAACGGAATAGAATCTCAGACATATCAAACTGATGATTCAGATTATATGCATATATGCAAAACACTTCTTAATGACTTGAAAAATGTGTTTAAATTAAAGTTCTGATAAAAGAACTGAAATGTCTGTTGAAAATTAAAGATTAATCTTGAAAACGGTTACTGTATTTTAAAGTATAAACCACAAAGTACGGGTCCACGGGCTTAAGTTATCGACGTTAGATTGACAAATATGCAGTAAATTGTAAAGACAATTCATTATCAAGCTGTTAAACTTTTAATTTAAATGAAGCTTTATTATTCTTTAAACATTTACTTCTGCGATAAAGTTAGTTAAAATTACAGATTAAAATAATTTAAATCTGATTATAAACGGTACGATTTTAAACGAAAAATATCGTTTATACATATCGCTCCATCTATCGAAGAAAAAAAACGTTTTTTATTTTCAATATTTTTGAAGATTGATAAAAGTTAAATTTTTGATTTTTTTTTTATGATTTTTTTTTTCATTTGGATGTGTCCTAAAAAATATATCTCCGTGCATTCTAATAATTAGGACTAGGAATTTCTATTATTCACTTACTCAGACTATTGAACATATATGTATAAAATTAAAAAAAAAATTTAAACATTTTTATATTGTTGGTATTATATTATTAAATAAATTTGTTTTAATTATTCAGTTCTGTTTATAATGGTTAAAAGTAATGATAATTTTTCCATTTTAATCAATATAAAATTCAATATATATATATATATATAAATTGAGTTTTATATTAAAATAGTATAAAATTAAAAAAAAATTTTAATCATTTTTATATTGTTGGTATTATATTATTAAATAAATTTGTTTTAATTATTCAGTTCTGTTTATAATGGTTAAAAGTAATGATAATTTTTCCATTTTAATCAATATAAAATTCAATATATATATATATATATAAATTGAGTTTTATATTAAAATTTCTATGAATAATTGTAGTTTTTAAATTATAATACTGTAAAGTATTATATATACTGTATTTTAATATGCAGTTAATTTTATTCTAGTAATTTTAGTATACAGCTAAATTTTTTTAAAAACAACATTCGTTCTTATTGTTCTACTAATATAAAATCCTAATATCTGTATTATTAGTATAGAGAGATCTTTTCTAAAACTAGTTATTTAAGATCGGCACAAGAATTTCTTTATCCAATTGAAGTTTCCATTTTCTTCAGCTATATAAAGAAATTATTGTGCCAATAAATTGCAATGAAATTGCCTTAAATCACTAGTTCGAATATAGTAACGTATATAATTTATCTTTCACTATGCACCTACGACCACAGTTATATAAGGTTATACTCTGTATATAGTACAGTATTAATATCGATTAATACGTACCATGAATTTCTTTCCAGTAATTTTATCTTTGTAACTGTACCTCTTTTGTTTAAGAAACAATTTGATTTAAAATCAATAATATCATTTGTTCTTTTATTTTTGTTAGAATTAATTGTTGCAGAATTAAAAAAATCAAAGGAATCCACAAGCACCTTAAGCAGAAAAAAATATGAAATTTATTATTAGCTATTTACTACATAAACTAATAATAAGTTGTGTATTTTTTCTCTTAAAATGCTTGTGGATTTCTTGTATTTCTTAGAGGCAGCAGAACTTGATAGTTTATAATTATTAAAGAAAAAATCTATATGCGATATCTTAATTAATCGATAGGTATAAAAGAAAAAATATTATTATTATTATTATTATTATTGAAAAATATAAAAATTATCAAACAATAACTTGAACTAGAATATTGTCGTCCTAATGCTTAATTAGCGAATATTTCTCATTTAAGACAGAATAAAATTTATATCAGCAAAGCAATGTTTCCTTTCAATAGGAAACATTACAATATTGTAAAGTTTCCCTATTGAACATTATGTTGTCTTAATACATTAAAAAAAACTATAAACTGATATAATATTATTCATTAATTTTATTTCGAAAGTAAGGAATCGATTCTACATTAAGAAAAATATAGTTTGCTTTGAGAAAAATCTAAAAAATACAGTAATTGAAAATTATAAAAATTTCAAAAATATGATAAATAATTGAAAAATTAATTTGGAAAAATAATCAAATAAATTTTTAAAATGTTATTATAGATTGGTATATTTAAAAATAAACGTACAGATGTTTTGTTTTATAAACTCTCTAATCGATATATTTTAACAATATTGTAATGTTTCCTATTGTTTAGGAAACATTACATTATTGTAATGTTTCCTAAACAATATTTTTTTGTTATATATCAATTCATAACTTGATCACAATGTATATATATAATTAAATGATAAAAATTTTTGTTTTAATATAAAAAAAAATATTAAAACGATTCCTAACTGAATGACTGTTTCTCAATATCATTTTCAAATACAATATAAAATTTATTCCGTTTATTAATATAAATATATAAACAAGTCAAATTTAATACTGTATTATTTTTGATACAAATATATAAAATATTTTTGATTTGATTTATAAATTCTGCATTGTTATATTCGTTCGGATAAATTAATAAAAAAATAATGTTAATAGTCCTAGTTTCTTCTCTGCAAAAAAAAAATAATAATAATAATTAATAAAATTGCTCTATTCATTTTGTCAATCTATTCGTCCACAACATATCTTCTCATTGCTAAATATCAAAGCAATCAGCATTCAAATTTTAAGGATAATAATCCTTATTACCCAAGAATATTAATGTTATCTATTACAGTATTGGTTAAAATTTTAGATTTTATATTAAGTTAAATTAAACAAAATCGATTATAAAAATCTTTAGTGAACCAAATCAATCACTACAATAAAAGCTTTATCTTCTAAAACAAACATTCTTTAGTGTGTAATATATATATATATATATATTCTACTATACAGTATTTTATATATTTTACTTTTTTTAAAAAAATGAAAAATTCTAAAACATGAAATAATTGAATAAATAAAACAAAAAAATAATATATTTTAGAAGTAAAGTTAAGAAAAATTAATATCGACACTAAAACATTGCAGAGTAGGAAACGGATATTAAATTATCAGATTAATTAAATGTTTAAACATATTGAATATAATATACAAAGAATTATTAATAGTTTCTAGTATTTTGTTCAAAATATTTAAATATACATATATAGTTTCAAAAGAAATAAAAATAGAAACACTGTACTGCATACTTCTTTACAAACTGTGCAGATATATTATAGCATATCTATATATAATGTTTGACATTAAATATAACTCTTTCTCTTTGGAAGAAGTATAAAAACTAATTTACTTTTTCTAATAAGTTTATATCAAAAAATGGTTAATGACTATATTTAAAAAGAATTTTAAAATCATTAATGTAGTTTCTTTTGCTTAAGAAATTCTTCTAACTTGTCTTAAAATAAATGATGTTTACTGGAAAATTTTTATAATATTTAAGTAACATCAACAAAATGATTTGATTTAATTCTCTAACAAAATGATTTTAAATCTCAAAATTAAATCAATTTTTTAGCATTAATTATAATTAGAAAATAATTGCATTGCATTTTGAATATAAAGATTAAAACTTCATTGTATTAATAATTTATTGAACTTAATCGAATTGATATAAAAACCTCGTTAACGAAAGAATCCTAATTTTAAAATAATAAAAATATTTAGTGTTGAATATTTTCATCTACATTGATTAAATACCATTAAGCAATAACTACTACTTTAGAAATATTTAGTAAGTTATTCGTAATAATCATTATCATTATTATTATTTCTTTAATTTTCTATAATTTTCAATAGCGAAAATGAGAAAATGTATTATTGTACTTCACTGTTGTTATTAATTTTTTGAATCATGTTTCATATGAATTCCTGAAATTTTAAATAATAGAAAAATAAAAAAACTTTAAATAAAAAATTAACATTATGATAATGGTAGCGAACATTTTATAAAAATAACATGAAGTTTCATTCAAAACAACGAAATTTAATTGAGTAATTAAGTTCTATTTACATTTGCATCAATTGTGTAAAATTGCTTTACTTACCTTGTGAGATATTTTTAGAGAGACAAAATCCAAACAGAAAATGAAAAAATTCTGTACTTTAGCAGCAATTCGTCAATGGCTATAATATTTGTGAAAATATTCCTGAAGTTCAGTAAATATTCTTTCCTAGGCAGAGACACAAGTACAATTATGAAATTGTCATAATAGAATTTTTAAAAATTATTCATTAGGCAAAGATTACAGTGTACTTGGCTTATAAAAACGGTATTATTATAATTCGGATATACAGTATTCTTGAATCAATTAGTTTAGATCTATACTATATATTAATACAGGTACTGTACTAATATATTGTAGTATATTAGTACAGTACCTGTACTATACTGTAGTATGTTAATCAAATCGATTCGTGAGATATCTCATCAATGAGTTTCGATTATTTTCCCGAATCAATTTTCTTCGAAGATCAATATCGATTAGAGAGTTTATAAAACAAAACATCTGTACGTTTATTTTT
>AYEL01026975.1:0-10883 GCA_000484575.1 Olivierus martensii | reverse complement strand
ATGTCATCTTTCAGATGTATAAACACGCCTACCAAATTTTGTTTATCTAACACAAGTCTTTCTTGGTGTTGGGATTTTTTTTTCCGTCAGTGTATATGATTTTACACAAGTTATACCTTTACAGTTTGTGTTTTAATATAAATAAAAATAATAATTCATTCAAAGAGATTTTTTTTTTCTATATATATTGCCCAATGTTCACAATTGTACGTATATGATTGAGAGTAGCTGTATATGTTACAAATTACAACTTTTCAGTAATGGAAGTTTTTTGATGGTGATTTTTTTTTCGTATGCTCCATTGAATTCAATTTAGTTTAAAGGAATTAAACGAAACCGTATAAAAAAGTTCATTCTGTACTTATGCAAATTTAACTTGCGATAAAAAGAAAAATTCCTAGGAAAGTTTAAAAATTTTTTTATCCGTCACTTATACGGTATTTATCCAGTTTCAAGTGTTTTTAGATCATGTTCTTGATGATTTCGATGCTTTATTTTGAAGTGTATTTGCCAATATTCACAATGGATGTTTACAGTATGACTTTCAGAGAGATAACTGCATTCATACGTAAAGATAAACACAAGAATATAATTAAAATTTTATAAAAATGGCTTCCATCTCATAATTTTAATTATTCTACCGAAATTCATTTTTTATCTATTAATTAATTAAGAATTTTAAAAGTAGACGAGTGTCGTGTGGATACATCAAGTGATATTTCGGAAATGGGATTTAGAAATGAATCTATAGGATTTTCCAAGAGTACTTTCCCCATGATAAATGGATATTATGGTTTCTATGCCACTATATTTTGATAAGAAAATATTTCCACGAGTTTAGAATTTATGAAAGTTTTAAAAATATATACTTTTTTTCTATCGATTATCAGAAGTTATCCATAAGACATTCGTGCTAGGAAAAAAAAAAAATGTTTGGAGAATGAATTTTCATCGATTTTTCGAAACTAATTTATTATTATTTTCTTTAATACTCATTGATTGGTAACACGAAACTTTTGCAATATTTATTATAAAAAAAATAAATTTAAAGCAAATACGATTTTCAATATTGTATTCTGAAAATATTAAGAAACTTCTAAAGAATATTATTCACTTTGAGGCAGCTTAGCAGGATTCAGGAGGGGTTATTATTATTATTATTATTATTATTTTATATGGAAATATTATGTAAACATCATTCAACATTAAAAAAGAATAGGAGTGCTTACTTTTTCCACTCTTGTATGTTGCAACCCAACGTGTACTGAATATTTTTATCATTTATTTAATCATTAATAGAAAAGATTGATCTTATATGATTTGACTTGTAGTGTTTATTCAGATATTTATATGAAACTTATTATATTTAGAATTTTGAAGACAAGATTTTAAATGTTCCAACTGGAAAACAGTTGCCAGATAAAAGAAAAAAAGATCTTTTTCGAAAACTTGTCAAGGACATAATTGGAGTAAGAATTATCGTCTTCTATTTTTTTTTTTGGCAATTTGTTTGTTTATATTCAATATTTAAAGTAAGAAGTATTTCACTACGAATTGTTTATTTACTTTCTGTTTTTAAACTGGCAGTAGCTACTTTAATATTTTTTCAGAATGGAGAAAATTTGGCTTAACAATCAACTTCTGATTGTAATAATAATAAAGGTAAGGCAGTAATAAGTACACCAGAGCCTCATTTTGCATTGTTTTCAATATTGTGAAATATGTTACTAATGGACTAAAATTTGAATATGCAACATTGAAGTTTGAGATTTAAAGTAATATTAGTGATATTTGTATGGCTATCACCGTTAGATTCAAAATATTTATACCATAATTTATTTATTTAGGATTAGGTAGCGTAAAAGATGTCTCGACATTTCTTTTTTCTAATGAAATCGAAACCTTATCGCGCACCAATCAATTGTTTATCTAATATAAACAGAAATAGTTCTTGGTTTACGAGTTCCTATTTTTGCAAGGTTTTGGTCATATATTAAGAATGAAAAAAAAAATTGAAAATATTAACATTAATTGCGATAAATAAATGCTATATGTTCATAAAAAAATCATTTCAAATTTATGAACCTAGCTATACAATACAGTGCAATTGGATTTGTAGCAAATCTGTGCTACGAAATTGGAAAAATCAAAATGGTGGACCAAGAAGCACGAATAGCGTGCCATGGGTTTATTAGCATCTTATTTAAATAACTTTTGTTACTAGATTGTATTTAAGGTAGTAGTTCATCTGTACGAAAGTTCATCAACTTATCTGTCTGTAATGATAAAGATTCTTCAGACATTTGTAAGACAAATAATTTCATTGTTATTTTAATTTGTTTGGTTTTAAAGGTCATATTTTCATTTCTTTAGATAAATAAATCGTAAACTACTGATTTTGTCGACTTTAACTGAATAATTAGATGGTGTACCCTCTTTGACTTTACCGCCAAGTAGTTACTGCCAGGTTAAAAGTAATGTATTTACGTAATATTCCGGTGTGAAAATAGTCGGTGCCGACGGACACCCGCAGTCACCGGCCAGACTAGGCCATTTCCCATTTTAATATAATTTATATACAAATTGGATAACTTTAAATGTCCGAATCTTTATAAGTGAGTGGAAAGTGGCGTCATCTGTTGACAAAAAAAAGCCCCCTCTTATTGGTTTTTATACCTTTTATTTTTACCCACCCAGAAATTTCTGCTGGTGTCCCCTTAGTGCCGGCCTTTAGTTGGTGGTACGGTTGGCTAAGGTTACAAAATAAAGCTGGTAGTTTTAAGGCCCACCCAGAAATCTTTGTCCGGATATCTATAAAAATTTAAATAAAAAATTTCTCTTTATTTTTATCTAGCCATTCCATTTAAAATAAGATATTTCGTCTTTGAAAATATATGCGCAATAAAATTTAATTCGGCCCGATTCTATTTAATTATTATACTGGTTTTATTAGCAAATTTCTAAAACTATTTCAATTTGGCTTCAATTAACTTAGTTCTTCCAATTAATTTTTTCACGCGGGCATACTTATCTGGCCCAACTACGTATATATGTCGTTTCGTCATTTTTTACGCCAGATGATCCAACAACAAATTATTGTACCCGGCCCAGATTGTTTTCGTTTTTTGACAAATAAGTTTGGTGACCATTTATTTGATGATTAAAAACATTTTTTCTGCAGAAAAATGTGGGCCAGCATTTTTCTCAACCGGTCGACATTCTTAATCTACCTCCACCGGCCGTCAAGCCCAGATGTAAAATTCCGCCATTGGACCAAGTAGAAAGTCGAGATCTAGGTTTGGCCAGGCTCTTTCTACCTACGACGTAATACAATTTTTGGCATTTGTAAATAAATCTTAAAATTTATATTGTGTGGTAATAAATGTCTTTTTTTAAGAAAAAATTATTCTTGACTATTTACTTTGATTTTGAAGTCCATTAATCTTACACCCGTTTTTACCGTATTCGTTTACTTTCTATTTCGATCGGCAATTCTTTTGTTCGATCCGACCCATTCCTTTCTGGCCGACTATGTGCACCTGCGGAATTACACCGTGCCGTAAATAGTTTGATTTTCGCAAATAACAAACGAAACTGGCAAGAAAATAGAACGAAAAGAAAAATGGTGGTCGTGTCAAACGTACGTTAAACACGGCCATACTGGCCACCATTTTTGGAGATGGTGGCACTCAGCCACCAGCTCCAAAAATTTCGGCATTGGTGCCGCTTAATTACGCGTTTTAGAAAGGATGACCATAGGCCGCCCCACCCAACGTTAAGTTTTTTATTATTATTGGTGGTTGGCGCTACGTTAGTGCATAAATTCCCCGAATTCCAAAGTGACGGCCGAATAAATAATTACCATACATCAGTTTACGTAACACAAATTTACGTAACGTTACGTAGAATTTAAGCTGATGATATTACGGCGGTTATTTAAGAATAATGTGTATCAAACGGTATAGAGGTATAGGTAGATTAAATATACTCGTTTATATATGTATATATGCAAACGGGTATGTTGTTTTATGTAGATCGATAATTGTAATATGTATATTTCGAGTTTAGGTAATTTTCGACATTTCGTAATTATTCGTTTTCTAAACGATCACCAGGCGGTTAACAAAATATCCAATGTTATTACAAATCTATATAATAAAATCCTTATGTCTGTTCCATTCGGGATCTCATTGGTTGCGATAATCACGTGATATTTTACCTAGCCGTTTGGTAACAATATACAGTGGTGCTTTCGTTAACGACGGTAATATTCCAGGATTACCGTCGTTATCCGAGGCGCGATTTCCCATAAGGCTCGACTGAAAATTGATTAATTCGTTTCGGCTCCTCTCCACCACCATAGTATAAGTATTAAAAATGCAGATAAAACTCGTTTAAAATGTCCTAAAAATATGGAAAAATATCATTTATTTATTATATATGATAAAAAAATGTAATAAAATGAATTGTTGGTGAAAACAGTTTTTAATTATCAATCTTCACTAGGACAATTGGGCTCAGTTCGGAGAAACGAACCCGTAAACACTGATTAGCGGCTTATAGATTCAACGATTATGATACAGTAAAGAAATTAAAAACGAGTGAAGTATTGCGCATGGACTTTTTAATCGTCTAGAAATCATTTTTAAGAAACTAAAAACTAGTGAACTGTTGCACGTCTATTTTTAATCTAGGATTAAATAATTTGTTTTCATTACTATATGTTAATTATCATTTACTAAAATTTATTTTAATAATGATATTGTCGGATTTGAATCGATTCTGATAAAAAAATAACAATTAACAACTGAGCTAACGAGTCACGTGATGCGATGAGCTGTTTTACAGAGCTATATTTTGTCGAAGTTCATATAAACAGGAGTCGTTAACCGAGACATTTTTTCTTACAGCCACTCGTCGTTAACCGAAGTACCCAGGGCCGCATTTACCATTAGGCGCGATAGGCCCGAGCTGGGCGCCTAATGGTAAATGCGCTAATCACTCTGTAGGGGGCCACATTTTAAACTTCACTCCTCACAAATAACAATATAAAAAACAGTTTTTTTATAAGTTGCAAATAAAATTCTTATTTTTAAATATTCATAATATAAAAATTACCTTCTATTATCCTCTAAATTATTTCTAATATAAAAATTAGAGACCGCTGAAAAATTTGTGAGGCCTCCCGCCTCCATTTGAAATATATTGTTCTTTCTTTAGAATATAAAACTTACATGAACTGTAGTATCTTATAAATTCGTGAGCGTATTACATATAAGGCAAAAAAAACTATGGGGTAATAGATATTTTGTTCCCTATTGGACCCTATATCTGTGTGTTTTGCACAACCGTAGAAGAATGAGAATAAAAATAGAATTGTGGAATTTTTTTTTTAATATCTCTATTCCTCAGTTTTCTATTCTAACTTGTAAGTGAAACGAGATGGTCCGCGACGTTTCAAAGCCAATATAGCTGACGCTATACTGGCTTTGAAATGTTGATATAAACATATTAAAGAAGCTATCCATTTCTCTTCATGAAAAACCTATTTCTAAATTAGAGAGCTCATCATTAGCTGAGCATTTTGACAATTTAGAAACAACAATATTAACAGTTGTATCGGACAAAATTTTACAACGAAAAATGCTACTAGTAAATCTCTACAAAATCCTGATAAGGATTTGCTGTTAGCTAATCATTTGTTATAGCCTTTAGTTGGTTTATTTTAGATATAAGAAATAGTTTTGTATCCTTAAATGAAGGAGCGAATTTATTAACAGATGAAACAAAATTTAAAGATGAGAAGAAAAGAGTGAAAAAAACAAAAAAAAATGTATAACGAAGTTTCACAATCTAACGATGAGATTATACTTCGTGAGGAAGAAAATTTTATTATTAATACTTTTAATTAACGTCATTAGTGATAAACTAGTTTCGGAAATTAATGAAAGAGCAAAAAGCTATTTAGATGATACATTAAATACTTTTGATATTCTTTTGAAGGATATAGATCGAGATAAATACAGGACTAGCATTAATAAAATTTTACAAACTTATGGAATTGATATTGATTCAGAAAAATTTGTTGATGAAGATAATGATAAAGGAACAAAATTTTTCAATTAAAAATATGTATAAATTTATAAATGATGGGTTAAGGTCTACTTTTCCGAACGTAGAAACAATTTTGACTATGCCTATTTCAAACGCGAGTGCTGGACGCTCATTTTCAGTGTTGAAACGAATAAAAAATTATTTAAGAAGCAACTCGCATCAAAATAAAACAAGTGATCTCTCGTTATTAGGCATCGAATCAGAATTAATAGATTCGATTAATTCTGATCACATTATAGATATATTTGCTAAAACTCAAGCCAGAAAATAATTTTTAATTATTAATTTTTTTAATTTTGAACGGGTTCATTTTTATAATTATTTAATGCAAATATATGTATGCTAATGTTATGTTATTTTTATTTTATTAAAATCAGTTATTATAGAAATGTGGTTTTATTTTCAATAAACTTTAAAAAAAAGCGTATGAATTGATTAACTGAAATAGACTTGGTTTTTTGGGGGCTTCATAATGATGTTGCGCCTAGGGACTCCAAAAATATAAATGCGGCCCTGAAGGCACCACTGTATACTTTCAACAATTGTATTATATTGTTATTAATACTGTGTTCGAAATTTTTAAAATAATATAAATTTTACGGATATTTACTAGTGTCCATATAAGCGGTCAAGCATTCTAAAACTGTCTGGTTTCCCATTTAAAAATAAAAATTTCCATCCTAACCGATTTAAATCATCAGAAATTTCCAAGTGGAATAAATCTCTTGTTGCTAAAGCAACAATGTTAGATTTATTTTAATTTAGATTTTTGTAGAAATTTTGCAATTCTAATCTTATTTAGCCGTAATATGCTTAAGTTAGGCTGAACTCACATGGACCACAACAGAACCACGCCACAACCACAAAACGGTAATCTGTTTAAGGACAGTAGGAATTATAATTATATTAATATAGAAACGCATAATCTAACTCAGACGGAACACTAAACTGAAGTCTGTTTCAACGGCTGTCGCGACTCGTGGTCGAAATCATCCACAAAATTGTAGTGGTCAGTGGTTGAGCGCGACTCACACAGAGCGACATACCGACCACTGCGACCGACACCGATTCCTGTCAATCAGCAATCGGTAACGGATTGCGCATATATACGCGCAGTCCCTTATCGACTGCGCATATAAGTGGTTGGCGAGTAGCTGATTTCGGCCACAACCCAACCATACGGTAACCACCGTTTTGTGGTTCTGTCGTGGTCCGTGAGAGTTCAGCCTTAGACTTTGAGTAGGCTTAATAACCACGTGCTGGTGTGCTATTAGAGATATCTAATATCAATATTTTATATATGTTTGTTCCTTAGACGGATCTCTAGCTAGCGGATACAGTGGGTGGTCGGATAACGAACGCTTCACAGAAGAAATTGTGGGACCCGCGGGCTGGCATATCGGCCGGATGGCCGTGATAAATCTGTGGCTTACCATCCAGGAGGATTCGGATCCCACTCTTCCAATTTTTCAGGAGGAGTCCGGGCCCGGCCCGTTGAATCTCATTCTTCGACCATCGGTTGACCCCATCACGAGTGTTGGCCAGCTTGTGATGAGCTCTAAGTGGCCGCCGCCAGATGAAAATATCTCACCAGGATATGGCGGCTTACTAACCTAACGGAATGACAGGCTTAGGCCTTGCGCGTAGTGGAGATATGGGTAAGAATAGGAGAACAATAGTTTTCCCCGATTAACATGAACTTGGAGACAACTTAAATGAAAGATTTATTAAAGAAGGTAAGGGGGAGATTTTACAATATTTTGGTCCTTGAATGGTATTCATATCAGTTGAGGTCAATAGGCTCTCTGATCTCTACCACGGCAATGCTATTAATCATTTCCGAAAAATCCTGAAGAGAGAGAAGTAATCGACATTGGACAGATTCTTTATCGGAAAATAAACATAACGGATTAAAATGCGAGACTATGTATGTATATATTATTACTATTACATATAAATAAACGTATTAAGAAATTATATAATTTTTTATTTATTATTTTTTGGGTCTCCAGTACGAATTAATCAAATTCCCATAAAAACCTATGGTAGATGTCTCCAGAACGAATTAATTAAATTCCCATAAAAACCTATGGTAAATCAGGATCGGTTAACGAACAATTCGGATAACGAACATTGTCTTTGAACGGATCCAGAACCAGGATTATGTTCATTAACCGATCACTCACTGGATTGGATTATAATAATCGCATCTTTACTATCTAATCGACGTCATTGGATTATAATAGTCACGTGTAATAATCGTGTGATCATTATAATCCAGTTACCAAATTAATGGCGGATGTCGAGTATTATGCTGTTTATTATTTCCGTAAACTATTAATCTGTAGTCATCACGTCTGCAACGAGGACTTTCTTGGTCTGAAGAAACCCACAGATTAATATACATAGATGGCCTCGCCATTGTTTAAAATTGAAGCCGTAAACAACGTCATGAGCACAACAACAAAAAGCGATGCGTTCTGCGCATCAAAGTGAGCACCCCCTGACGAATGATATTCCTGAAATGAAAAAAGAAGTTATTGAACAATACTTAGAAACATCCTCAAACAAAAATATAAGTATGTCGTTGATAATTATATCAAATTAATGTTCGTAGTCAAACTGAATATGATGGAATGGGCTTTAAGAAGCAAAGTTCGAGCGAACCAAATAAATTTTTTTATTTATATAATATTTACAATTCACGATAAATATTTAATTAAAGCAATTTTATTTTATATTAAATCAATAAAAAATTCTAACAAATAATAATATTTCTATGAATTTTTTCATAGATTTTAATTTTTATTGAATTACTATTACACTTATTCAACGTAAAATAGAATTATTTACTTATTTCATTAAATAATACATAATTATTCTCATTCGTTTTTCTAATACTTTTCGTCTAAATTCCAAAGAAAAATTCAAGGAATAGCATCTGATTTCAAATTACGTCATTTTGAATGGCCCGAAATTATTTTCCAACTTTCCACCAAATGAGCTAAGCAAACTGTCATATTCCTGGTAATTTGGAAATATTCGCCAACAATATCATTTCCAAATCGTCTGCTGTTTTGCTTCCTTCGGTTACAACTCTTTTAATTGTCAATGCAAGAACTAGTAGCGAGTGAAGTTTCATCGAAAATGCTACTTCGCATACATTTCTGCCTTCCAAAGTACTTATATACATCTAAAATGACATCTCTAGCTTGACTGCGCCATGTTTCTCATCGCTTACAAACAAATGTAATATCCACCATTACCAAGGAAGATATACTAAATGACGACGACGTCATTCCTCGCATTCATTTAATTTTTAACGATTGGAGATTTAATAGCATAACCATGAGATGTAAAGTATTAATTTAGCAATTTTTAAAAGATTTCAAATTATTAGCTATGATAAAAGATAAACTGCTATTGGATGAACGAAACAGAAACCGGTTATTCTATTGGATGAATTGACCTTTGCAATCCATAAGCGTTTTACCAAATTAGGCAGCTCATCTTTCGTTGAAAAGAGTATAAATACAATCAAATGAGACGGTATTCTCTGTTATAGAATATCTTCCAACTTCTGAACTTTCTTCCGCAGTGTATCTAAACCTCGTACGACATCTACTCTCTTTAAAAAATCAGTAACACTGGGTTACTTGCAACGTTGGATTTACGCATAAACTGCAGCTTAGGGCCTCGTGTCAGGCGCGGTTTCCACTGTACGATTTCGGACAGCGAAACGTTTACGTCCTCACATAGGCCGTATAACGGATCCGTAACTTTTAAAACGTCGTGTCCAAGTAGCCAATAGCGAATGTTGTAAAAATAAACCAATCAAATACATCGATATAAAAAGTTTATTTCATGATGGAAAAAGAGGTTGTTTTATCTATTTCGATCAAATCTATGTTTTTGATAAATATAATGTTTAATTTAACACTTTTGGATGGAAGATACAATCATATAGTGATGAATAGAGGTGGATAATACACGCTTTGTTATTCTAAAACTAAATAATATTTTATAAAGCGAGAATGAACACTATTCTAAAACTAAATAATATTTTAAAAGCAAGAATGAACACGTGCACCAGACCAATTCGATTAGCTGTACTGTATTCTGTTCATGAACTAGTGTTGTGCCCGAATGAAGCTTGGAGGCGCGAAAATTCGACTCCGACGTCAGTGTTCAGTTCGCATGCGAGGAGTCGACTCCGAGGTGAGCCTGCGCAAAGCGTAGAAGCAGAGGATCAGACGTAACCTAACATTCTGTAGATGTTAATAAACTATCGATTGAATTTTGGTCTCTTTATACTTTTAAAACGGAAATTTTTCGTTTGTATGTAAGATGTGGAGTAATATGTTTCATATTAATTATAAATTTATTACAAAGTGAATCTTATCGGATTATTCTGAAAATACTTTTTGCCCAAAGATCAGAAAATATTATTATACTATCGTATGTTATACTTGTGTTTCCATTTGTTGTCAATACATCTGTAAATAGGAATAATAATAATATGAATATTCAAAGAGATGTATTGACGATATATAGAAACACAAGACATTACGACATATAACATCAAATTGCTTTCCAATTTATTTACTTATTTTGAATTTATTTTTCTACTCATTTTTTAAACTTTGTTGAATGTTATAATTTCGTTTTTACAGTAGTTCTTTCATCCATTTCCGATTCAGAATAAAAATTGTGGCGGTAATTGCTACCAGATGGCGTGGATCGACTCCAGAATCGACTTTGTTCGACTC
>AYEL01026971.1:0-23790 GCA_000484575.1 Olivierus martensii | reverse complement strand
CTTGCAATACAGTAGGCTCCCGATTAACCGAGATAGTCGGGAAATTAATTTCCCCAGATAATCCGCCAAATATTCAAAAAGTCGTAATTATGGACAATGTGCATTTAATATTAAAAATAAATAAACTGCGTACATAAATTACGTTCAAATACAGTAAAACCCCGCTTAACGCTGCTCCGTTTAACGCTGTTTCGATATAACGCTGTTTTTTTCGAATTCGATATTTTTATTTAAGGTGGAGTGGGGTAAAGACGTACTTGGGGGAAATGCATTATCGGGATTTTTTTATTATAAGATAATCGAAATTTTGCTATTTGATATTGTAGTATTCTATTACAAGTTATATCGACCTATCGACGTAGATAACTCACGATGAATGATACGAATTCAGTATTTACATCGACTTTATACCTATCGACGTAGATAACTCACGATGAATGATGCGAATCCAGTATTTACATCGACTTTATAAACGCGTCGCGTCCGAACAACAAACAAAAGACTTTTACAAACGCGTCGCGTCCGAACAGCAAACAAATCTTTGACAATAAAAGTGCAATAATTCTTAAGATAACTTCATATTAGGAGATATTTTTTGTAAGTATGAAGAATATTGATTAAAGTTTACAAAAGTGCAATAATTCTTAAGATAACTTCATATTAGGAGCTATTTTTTGTCGTAAGATAACTTCATATTAGGAGATATTTTTTTAGTAAGTACGAAGAATATTAAGGTTTTACATTACGTAAACAATATTTTTGACATTTCAAAATTTATTAAGAAAAACCCCGGTAAGCTCTTGCCCCATAATATTCTGCCTGGGAAAAGTGCGAATCTGCACCTTGGGGTAATCGCGTTATAGGCTGTTCTGGCCTCATTAACGTGTTCAATTTCATTTTTTCGTGTTCTACATTTTAATCTGTTTATTAGCTTCTTTTTCTAGCATATAACATGGGTCGCAGCTACGTCAGAAAAACCAACATGGGCGATTATTCGAAAGAAATGAACGGCATGCGAACGTTGTCCGAGATGACGATTGATAAATGCAAAGATATCAATTAAAATTTTCGTATAAACCATTTTTTATTCGATAAGAAACATTTTGTCATATTTCACTATACCATCCCTCACATTTCACAAGGGGGGACAATCTCCGTCCCGCCTACCTGTATGTAAAAGCCGATTTGAATCGCCTTCAACATACAGGTTGGGGCCATCGGAAAGTGACTCGTGTAAAAGGATTTAGGTCATGTGCCTTCGTTTTTAAAAAAATCGAGGTCAAATGTCATGACGCCGGACTGCTAAAAAATTAGACCTTTTCAACCAAACCGGTGGCGTAGTAGTTAAGGCACTTGCATGCGAAACTGAACGTTGTAAAAAAATCGAGGTCAAATGTCATGACGCCGGACTGCTAAAAAATTAGACCTTTTCAACCTACGGTTGAAAAGGTCTAATTTTTTAACTACTACTACGCCGCCTTAACTACTACGGTGGCGTAGTAGTTAAGGCGCTTGCATGCGAAACTGAACGTTATGAGTTCGAGTTTCGTTTACGTATTTTTTTTCAAGTGAATAAATTAAAATATTACTAGCAATAAAACTTCAGATAAAATCAAGTTTTTTTTGTTATAGTTACGTATGGGATCTTTACGTATCCCATATGTAAAGAGGCTTCGAGCGCAAATGGATATATTAGATATCACCCGATGCATAGTGAGTTACGATAATTAGAGAGTGAGAGAAATAAAGCGAGAGTCGAACAATAATTGAAAAGTGCTTTTGCCGATATCACCCGATGCATAGTGAGTTACGATAATTAGAGAGTGAGAGAAATAAAGCGAGAGAGTCGAACAATAATTGAAAAGTGCTTTTGCCAAACGTAACTACAAAAAAAACTCGCTTTTACCTGAAGTTTTATTGTTAGTAATATTTTAATTTATTCACTCGAAAAAACAAGGTACGTATGTGAGACTCGAACTTACAACGTTCAGCTCCGCAGGCAAACGCCTTAACCACTACGCCGCCACTTTGGTTGAATAGCTGCCGTTTTTTAGGCATATAAGCGGTGCGGTGCAGCTTTATGACATTTGACCTCGATTTTTTTAATAACGAAGGTATAGTGACCTAAACCCTTTTACACGAGTCACTTTTCGATGACCCCTAATCTGCAGGTTAAAGCCTATCGAAATCGGTGGGACGGAGTTGTCCTCTAACATTTCAAGAGTTCAATCCTCGTTTTTTTAACAAAGGATAATTCTAAAACGAAACAACCTATCTTAATGCGTTAAAAAGCATTTTATAGTAGATTTGTTCCTAATTCTGCTCGTGCCGATTAGACTGCGTAAATAAACTTCAAAACTTTTTTAACTTGCACGTACGCTCTTACCTCGTTTCGGGTTAAATGCGGGATAGCTGACATTTTGTAAGATTTTGTCGCAAATATAAAATTTTCAAGTGATTTAAACGGTACTAGCTGTGGAATGCCATTGTTAACGACCCTGCCGAATACCTATACGATAGATTGAAATACCTTCGTTTAAAGTCCAATTTTGTAAAAACCGCTCTGCACTTACCCCACTCCACCTTATTCACTTATTCTTACATAAATCCGAACTCGCAGGAATTTGTTGCATTGATACTCCTATGACTTCTCACAGTGCGTTTGTTATCAGTGCAGTGCAATACAGTACATATGAAAGTCTGCTGCGGTCAGAGTTCATATTTATGACTGGTCATCAATGCTATTTTACAATAATAAAATTAACAATTATCCCATTTTAGTTTTATCCTGAATGCTACCATTTTAAACTATAGTTCCTTGAAGTTAGAAGGTTTTTCTTTCATCAATATTTTTTCATTGTTTGTAGTTTATTGCAATCTGATTACTGCTCTTTGTTCTTAAAACTTTTTATTTTTTAATTTTAAGAATTTTTTCATTAATGATTTATGAATACAAATCGATATTAGCAATAAAAAAAATGTTTATAATTAATATAATACAATAGTAATAATACATGTTACAAAATAAAATAAAAAAATGCTATGTATATATATTTTTATTCACTGTCCTGTTTTACCTATCCTCATTATTTGTGTGTTAAAATGACCTCGTTTAAAGCTGTTTCATTTAGCGCTTTGTAAGTATCCCCCGCATTAAACGGGGTCTTACTGTATTCTATTTTCTATTGAAAAAAAGGAAACAAAATTCTGCTTACTTGTAGCAAGAAGTTATTGCAACATTTGTAATTTTAATTTGATTCTAATTTTGATCGCCATTTATCTAAGGCAATGTTTTTCAACGTTTTTTTAATCTTATGGCACACTTGAACTTATAGTTAGATTAACTATAGGCTATCTTCTGCGACACACTTGAACCTATAGTTAAAATTCAGCGACACACTTAAATTATGCCGATCAAAAAAAAAAAAGCTTGCTTACGTATGTATATATATATTTACTATATTATATATACGTTTATTACAACAAAGATATACTCATATAAGCAATTTAAAGAGGTTTTAATTTTGATATGTACACTTATGTGCTTGGGACTTCTTTCGAAAATAATTTAATTAATGATCTTTAAAAATTTTCGCGGCACACCTAAGATCCTCTCATGGCACACCGGTTGAAAAACACTGGTCTAAGGTGTAATAAAAGAAATGAATCTAGGGCATTTAAATACCTTTCGATACGCATCTAAGATGAAACATCAATATTTAAACGTCACACCTCCGGGTTGAGGACTGTGCCCGGTTAATCCGCAATCCAGATAATCGGGAGTCTGATGTAACAATGAGAACATACTGTGCTAAGAAAACATTTTTTTTTTAATTTTAACAACACAATATATAAAATATGTCGATATGGATTATTAAAATTCCATATAAAATAACGATAGTGTGTTGATAATAGATTTAAACAATGTATTGTCTTAAATATAGCTCGAAAACGAAAAAAATTCAATTGTTTATTTTTAGCCCGTTAAAAAAAATTGATTTTATATATGCCTATTTACTTTTCTCAGTCTTCTTCCTTTTAGAAAATACAATAATAATAATAATAAAATGGTATAAAAACAATTAAATTTTAACAGATTATTCCTTATTACTCAAGTTACGGTTCTATTAATTTTTAAGTTACTTTAATAATTATTTAGTGAAAAATGGAAGTTTTTGTAAAAATTAAGTATAACATTATGTTTTTCGTAAAAATTTATCTATATAGTATTTTAATGATATAGAGAATAGTTATAGGTAACAATAATTTCTACAAATGTATTGACATCAGTCAGAAGTTCTTTAGCGACCAAGTCATTTCAGAGACCAGCAAAGGCTGTCTAGACTGGTAATAGGGTCAGCCAGACGACAAAGGATGGAGATTGATAGAATAAGTTTAGAACAATTCTAAAAAATCGCAAGAACGGAACCAGGATTCGATCCCGGATCCTCTAAGTTGAAATCTACACATTTATGCATGGATTTTAAATATAAATGTTTAATAGTGAATGCCCAATAATATTTGAAATATTTATCAATAGGATGGTTATTGGCTACCCATCACAGGCTGGCCAATATCTATGATGCGGTCAACCAGAAGATTGAAAGATGGAATTCAATGAATCGAGCCCGGATGACTCTTGAAAAAGTGGAGGTGTAGGACTGAGATCTTTTTCTTCTATGGAGGTTATAGGGACTTGAATCCTGTAAAGTAATGAGTGCTTTACTATGTGGCAATCCGAAATATATCAAATCAGTATCCAGTGTAAAGTTAAAATTCACTAATTCAAAAATTGTTTTAAATATCTTAAAGATCTCGGCAATCTCTCTTGCTGGTACGAAGCATACGAGCGAGAGAGAAAGAGAGAAGACCTAAATACGGATATTATACAACGCGATATTTTATGAGTTGTTACAAAACGTGTAATTACGGGATATTAGCATTGTAATTTTGGATATCTGTGACAAATAACTGAATTTTGCGCCTATTTTCCGACGCTATTCACCAATAACTTTGAAAAGAAATTCATTGGATTCGATCCCGAACTTTAAAAAAAGCGCTTTACCATCTGGTCATTTTTTCCTATGTGAATTTCCTCATATAAAACGCCGCTTTCTACCCTGTGGGCACTAAGTGGCGGGGCATTTCCATGCCCACCAAAAGCCTCACATCCTGGGTGAGGTTACCTGTTAAATGGAAGATGGGATTCAATGAGCAGGGAAAAAACTGGAAGGTGTGGGATCCGAATCTCCAGGGTGGAAACATAGCAAACTTCCCACCATGGCACCCAGCCATTTGAATGAGTTGAGTAATATTTTAAACACGCAAGAACTGTAAAAATATTTAAAAATTCCAGAGTGAATGTTATTTTTTAGGAGTTATAACGTTGATAGTTTGCTGTAAGTCAAAATAAACAGTATTCGGATATTAAACGTTAAAGGAATATTCCATTTATTTATTTTTATATACAGAATATTACGAAACAAAACTTCGTAAGCATAAACCTGATTCGAATTTAAAGAGAAACTTGACCAGAAACGGAAAATTATTTATTGGCATCTGGCTATTTGTTAAAATTAACCACGTACCGACGTTCAGAGAGGCATGACAACGATCGTTTTAAGATTCTTTCACAGGAAAATATGTCGAAGCCAGTAAGTTAAAATATAGAGGTCACATTTTCATATGTGAACTTCTTAACGTCTTCCAATTCTGACACAAGTTTTGGACTGTGGAGGATTTTACTCAGCATCACATCGACGACAAACACGAAGATGCAGTCAACTGACTTGAAACCAATCATATCATTATTATGGACTGACCACGATAGTCTCTTGACCTAAACTTCTTCAAGCATATCTGAGATACTGTCCATTTTGTGATCATTTGGCATTTATAAAACTGTATCCACCGGTCAAACATGTGGGAAAAACGTCAAAAATAATATTTATATGACACTAATTCAGACTTCTTCAAGCATATCTGAGATACTGTCCATTTTGTGATCATTTGGCATTTATAAAACTATCCACCGGTCAAAGATGTGGGAAAAACGTCAAAAATAATATTTATATGACACTAATTCTGTGCCTAACTCAATTATTGCATCCTAACAGAATTATTTCAAGTAGGAACTATTATTTGATGTGCAAGTCTTCCAAGCTTATTAAAGAGAAATTTTATATTTTAATTATACATTTTTCTGTCCTAATTAAATAGTATGTAAACAATATTCAGTTATAATCGAAACATCTCTTAATCCCGACAAATCTACGCTGGAAAGATTGTAAACATGTGACAGATTTAATTGAGTATTCGCGACATTGCACAGTTCAATCTTTATAATTACAATTAAACACAATTGTAATCAATTGTTTATTACGAAGAATTAATTCCATTTAATGTTTAAAGTCAACAAAACACGATTTAAACAACAAACAAAAAAAAATCAATTATTTTTTTCGTAAATTTAAACAAGCTAACCGCGAATAACCACATAAAAAATAATAAGGAAACTGGATATTTTATTTTTCCACTTAAATTAAATTACCGCGTATTTTTAAAATGAATATTTGTTAAGATTCTTAACCAAAAAAATGAAAAAAAAAATTCTCAACGGTTTATAAACATAACGAAGCGGCATCGGAAGTGGACTTCACTGTTCACATGGCCAACGAAGTGGATAAATGATACGAAATCTATCTTTTAAAAACAGTAATTCGTAATAAAAGATGACCTATAATGGTCTCTGATTCAATTAGACGATAGATTATCGTAGTTCTTCTCTGATTGCAGTCTATTGTTAGAGAGGATCGAGAGGAAAAATCCCAAAATTAACCTTAGCGTGTTGGACAAAACGAGATCTAACCCGGTTTATATATAGCGATGGCACGTAAGATAATGGTTTCCTGATTAATAACTTAAACAAGTTACTTATTTAATAACATTTTTACAGAAAAATGTGTCTGCAGTACCGACCAAACAACAGACAGGCAACGGTCTTCCTCGATTTTTCGCGAGGTGATGCATACTGTTCTAAGTAATATACAGTATTTTCTTTTGCTTAAGTTTATACGACCCGAGAGGGCAAACAGTGTGTCTAGTGGTCCGACTGGTCTAAAACGAGTTCTATCAATTGATGAGTCTTCATTCATAATGTAGGAAAAGATAAGTTATAATTAGCCACTCTGTTTTTTTATCTAGAAACCATCTATCGTATACTGAATATCAAGCGCGTTTACATACGCATATTAAACTTTACACGATCAGAAGGGGAAAAAAACTCCAAAATCTCGAAAATTAGTAATCCGATGTGTGTAATTATTAAAATGTTTGTGTTCTGTTCCGCTATTTAGCTAAAGAGAGAAGTTTCGTGATTGGTCGCAGGCAACTTCCTTATAAGAAAGCAGTCAGACGAGTCAAGAAAGGCGCAGGTTGCAGTTACACGGAATAGCCACATTCTTAGTTTTAACGATTCCTCTTCATGTATATTCTATCATGTGTTGACAACGGACATGTAAATTCGTCCAACGAAGTATCGTTGACATGGCAAAGAAATTAAGAAAGTTCCTGATTATACTAGACAACGAGAGTCTATTATATTTTCCAGGTTCTTTCTTATCTGGACGTGTACTTGTAGATTTAGACGAGGAAACACCTGTTCTGGGTGAGTCTTTTATCAAATTTTAACTAATTTTATTTTTCTAAGCTTTATTGTTCGTATGGTGTATCAAACAGCGTTAATATAAGGAATGAAAACAGTAGAAAATCTACGTAGAAGGAGCGATTTTGGTCTCTTTAGGTGTTGTCCTATTTTCTGTTATTTTGGCGCTAGGCCAAATTGTAGGCGGTGTAACCTGTGCAGCTACAAACCGTAAAGGCAGAATACAGTTAAATCTTAATAGACGAACGTCTTTAACGATCGAAACTGCCACTTTCAATCGCTTAATCGATTCGAGATACAATCAAACCAATCTTATCCGTGTATGTTGATGTTTTATTGACACATTACACAGACTGTACCTCTATCGCCGTTAATGGAATGTCTTATAGCAGTAAACATTTACAGAAAAGAAAAAAAAAATTTATCTTTTATACGCCATTTTTTTAACTCCCAAACGTTTCCTATATTTTAACAGCACACGATTCGTTCTGACCTCAAATTTTCGCTACGTTAATTCTAGAACGTGACTAATTAATTTCTACGTAAAATTTTGTTTAAAATCACACACAAAAATCTGTGAAAAATTATTAATATTTTATATCTTTAAATTGCGTGTTTAAAGAGTGGTCAACCTTTAAACTAGATCGAAACTTGGCTGTCTAAAAACGTCGTTAAAATAATATAATTTTTTTTTTAATGACGACTGTTTTAAAGTTAAATAATGATTAAAAAAATCGAAATTTTTGCGTATTTATCGAATATTTTTCTATTATGAAAGCAGGATTAAACGGAAACGTGTCCTAAATCGGGCAAAGACAACAATGTCCTATTTTTCTTACTGCATAAGAACAAAATCTGTGTCTAACGATCCAAGAAGTCAGTCCATAAAAAAAAGGTCTTATTTTCTAAAAGAACTACACTCTAAACATTTTCTTGAATGAATATTATATTATATACTATTCATCCTTTCTGCCTGATTACTTTGCAGTCTTTATTATTACAGCCTACCTGTTTTCCTTGGAAGGAACAACATTTACACTGATACAATTACGTCATCTCTACATTTTAAACCTGCAGACGGATTAAATTTTGTCCTCTTTCGCACATTTTTATCACGAAAACTGGTATAAGTAGGTGGCATTCTGTTTTATATTTACTTAAACTAGCAAAAAATTGATAAAAATTCGATGGGAAAACAATAAGATTGTTAGAAACAGCAGTTGGACAATAGACATCTTTGTTGTTAGTCACCATTAACAAGAACCGCAGGAACGACACGTTAAAGGTTAAATTACCTTTAAGGCAAAAACAGCTGTGGCTTTTCCAGCGAAACAAGCGCTAGAAGTAATAACAAAATTAATGATTTTAAAACCTTAAAAGAGAAGCAAAAGCTGTTACAAAGATGGCCGACCGAATTCTTGAGATTGCTTTTCTTTAAAGAAATTCGAGTATTAGCCAGAAATTTCGTGATTAATTAATGAGATAATAAGTTGGAAGGAAAGTGGCACTCATTTAATTCTATAACAAAAAAAGTCATTTTCGGTAGAAAAAGGGGTGCGAAACAAGAACTGAATGCGACAGAAACATATAAAAAAATTCTAAATTTATCCTTTCGGGATTTAACTTAATCGTTTGATATATATATAAAAATCGGCTTTATATAGAAATAAATAAATAAATAAAACATAATTTAAAAAAATCTAATAGAGGAACTTTAAGACATTAAGAAACTTTTAGGATATGAAAAGAAAAACGGTTATGATATGGAAGCGTGAGAAGAATAAAAGATAAGACGACATTGATTTGAAAATGGGAATGGAAGTAAAAGTGATTACCGAGGAGAAAGGATACCAAATGATATCGGAAGACATCATTCCGTTCCTTGTTTTCTACTATATATATATATATTTTCCAAAAATAAACATGAAAGGCCGAAAGGAAAGTACTCTCCAACAATTCCAATAATGTTCAAGAAACCTTAATATTGTTTTCTGTTAGAAATTAATATCTGGTTTCAGTTTCAATAAGTGAAGTCGATAGTGTTTTGTACTGACTTTCAGCTACTGCAAAGTTAAAAAATAACAAAAGTAATTGCTAATTTTTACGCATTTTAATCGATTAATCTATAACTAACTAATGCACCTGACCCGATTCGAGTCTATTTGATAATTAGTTACCAGAACGTGATGAATGTTTAATCGCCGAAAATTAATGCAGAAAGCGAGCTGCAAATGAAGGGAAAAAACAGGAACCAGGATAATTAAAACATGAACAAAAGAATATAAATCCATAAATGCGAGCTTAAGAATGAACGGGAAGACATTTTTATCACTTGTTAATTATAGATGATAAAATTTGATGCATATGGAATCAAAATAACTTAATATATAAATCAACTACATAAATATGTTAATGAGTAGAATATATATTATTAAAAACGCTTTAAACTAGTACATTAATCACGAAGAGTGTTGAAACTTGTTTGCATTAAAACCATTATATATAAAGTGAAGATATAAATAATACTGAACAGACTTAACTAGTTCGCTTCTATGTTTAAATGTGTCTTTATTTTTCACATAAATTCTTTATGATGTTTAAAACTAGTTAAGCAATTTGTTCAAACACCTGCAATCAATTTGGAATGTTTGCATATGCTTTAATTAAATTTCCATTTAATCGCTTTAAAAATTCAGAAAAAAATTTAATGATGTCACAAAAGTCTTTGACTCATGGGCAAGTATTTCTAATCAATTTTTTTAATAAAAGAAAACCTTTCGAGAGAGCATAACGTCCGTAATTTGCGAAAAATAGTTAACAAAGTTAATCAAATTTTTTAAATTTTCGAACTGCTGCCATCTTATAAAAATAAACATTCTAGACACTTCAAAATTAGAATAAATTTAGTTTTGCTAATAAGGAACGTAATTCTTAATACTTGAACATCCTGTAATGTCTCCAATTCCGAACCTTTAATCCGGAAAAATGGAGATTGGTAGTCCGGATTTCCGATATCCCGGATTAACGAAGTATTAAACTGTGCGGATGCATATTTGGACAATGAAAATATTTCATATCTGATTTTTAGCAATATTTTCGAGGACCAGATATCGTTCTGTACGTCATTCAGTTATATTAAGAATTATAAATTGTATAGCCATGTCTTCTTTTTATGAAAGAAAGCAGTGTGTTGTTTCAATTTTTTATTCTTATAAAACGATATTTGCATTAACAATATTAATTATACTAAAAAACAGATAAAAACATTAAAATTATAGCCTCAGATGATACATAAATTAAATAAAATGCAAACGAAATCTGTACAAATGTAGATCATCAATGTTGAAATGTTGATCATAATTACTTGACGGCTATCTTGTGAAATTTTGTAAAGATTTTTTTAAGTTTCTTGGAAGCAAAATTAATTAAAATATAATTATTTTCCTCTAATAATTTCAACATATTTTATCTCCATCTACTCTAATATAGATTTTTCTCAAAATGAACAGACCAAACAATCAATCAATAATTTAATATTCCTGTCATTCTGTATTGTTCATTCCGTTCAATAAAAGATTGTTCAGTATATATATATAGAGACGGATAACAATTAATATAATTAAAAAATAATAATGTTTTTACTATTAATAGTTATATAAATGCTTTATTTTAAGCTTTAAAACGTAGAAATGAGTCTCTCAGAAATGACTTAACCTGTAATTTTATCAAAACAACAAAAGAAATTGTTTACAGACAAAAAAAAAAAATAGATAAAAATTGTTATTCTTTTGCGAATAAACAAGAAATGTTTTTTTTTTTTTATCATCAAATAACTGAAATAAAATTTTCATCGATTTTTTAGGTTACAAAAACAAGCAAAAAAATATATATATGTAATTTCTTTATTATAGTTTCAGATCGAATTACACTGAAAGAAAAATCTATTGTTACCCTTTAAATAATAATAATAATAATAATAAAATAAATTTCGGATTTGATGTAATTAAATTCATCATTTTTTTATTTTTTATTGACGAGAATTTAATAATTTAATCTCTCGCCTTAACAGATTATAAAACTTACTTTATATTTTAAACATACTGCATTAAATTCTGTTAATAAATACTTTAAACCGGTATTATGTGGCTATCCAAAATAATTAGGACATAAACTCGGTCATCTAGCAGAAAAGCGGAGTTAAAAAAAAACCACTCGCCATAAAAAAAATGGTAATTCTTGATATTAATGCGTCGTTTATTCCAAATTTCTGATAAAATTTTGCGTAAAAATAAAACTGCGCTTCTTCTCTTCCTCTATCATCATTTTTTTTTTCTTCTTTCTTCGATAGAGATATAATGGAGTCGTAAGAGTTCCTAAAATTCTTTCTAATTTCTTATCAAGCGTGTCAATAGCCTACTTTTAACGGAATAACAACCGACTTCGTCACTTTTTTTTTTTAAATCTTCGTAAAAATGTTCATCGAAGGCATAATAATAATAATAATAATAAAATAATAATAATGTCATAAGGTATTGTTTGTGTCTTATCATACGTTACGATAAACGATAGATGCTGACAAATATAAAACTGACGTTGTATCTTCCATAAGTTTGTTGCCGGCTATCAGATAACATTCAGCAAGAAAGAAAGGAAAAAAATAGAAACAAATTTATTTTTGCCTTGTTTAATCGTCAAGATCATTAGATATTTTCTTCGAAAAAAATAAAACTAACTGTTAAAGCGTTTTCGCTTTGTGACTGTCCGTCCGTGCATTTCGGACGAAATTATTAGAGCTAGAACAATAAAATACTTAGAACGGATTGCATACGAAACAATTTAGTTCAGTAAGGAAGGAAAAATGATTGATAACCAAGCAATTTTTTAAATCGAACGACCACAGAATCATAAAATTAACGGGAAGTTTCCCAAATTCGCATATGTAACCCGATAAAACTAGCAAACTAGCATGCAGTCTTTTTAAAAACCTATACAAATGTATAAAAAAATAATTACAACTTTTGTGAATGCTATATTAAAATATTGAGCAACATTTTTGCTAGCAAATCTGCACAAAAATCTGCATACAAACTTGCATATGAGCGCTTAATGAATAGTTATGTTCTAGCTCCATATGCGCACACAAAAAAAGTACAGTATTCTACGTTTTTTTACGATAAAATTGTTATTAATCATTAGCAAACAAAATTATACTTAAGTCAGTATTTTTGACGACATTATGGCTCATTAATGAGCCACCAGATTAACATTATGATGGTAACAAACTGAGGAAACATTCGTGCAGCTTCTATCATCATAAGCGCAGTTAAATTTTATAACAAATTTTAGTTAGCTAATTTTTCACGTAATTACATAGTTCATAACTACAAATAATGTAATTTAGTTAATTTATCAGAAACCGATAACGATTTACTACAAAAGAATGGCGATTCTCTTTTTTTAAAAAATAGAGAAAAGTCGATACGTCAATGTCAACGAACTAACTGTTACCACGCGATAAATATAATCGTTTAACATAAAATGAAACGCGAACACACTGATAAAATAAAACTAACAATTGAAAAATTATCTGTTAACATCGGTATGGACCATTTTTCTGTTTACAAGTTAACGGTTTAAATCACGCAAAGTGATAAAGACAACGTTTTGTCCGTGCATTACTTCTCGTTTAAAAAATCTGATGCGAATTTCTGTCTGGGGAATCCGAATCGAAGTATCAGCAATCATATCGGCATGATAATATGCATATATCTGAATGAAATTATTTTTTAGCATTCTTGTATCTGTTTCGCATTAAGAAGCATTTCATGAAAGAAACGCAATTTTCTGTAAGAGAATATCGTGGCAAGTGAGCATGAATGTCATTTTTGAGATGATCATGCAAGAAAATGTTCATAATTCACGCTGATCGCGACTTTGTTGATTGATGACCAAGTTGCTGCTCCATTGTACATTAAAATCATGCTAAAAATAACCATAAAAAGCCATTGTTCCAAGTACAAAAAAGATAATAATCAAGAAATAACTGTTGATGACTACTATAAAAAGCAGAAAACAATGTACTGTTCGGTCACAGAAAACTTCTAACAAAAAAACTGCATAAGGAAAAATTTGTTGAATGTCATTTTTTCTCAAAAGCCATAAAAAAAATTCTATTTTTAACAAAAATTTTATTCTGATTAGTTTCTAATAAATAATTAAAAACTAATGATGATAATGAGAGAAAACCGCGTTAAAAAAAAACTCTTCTCTTAAAATTTGTTCTGCTGTCAACTGCATCCGATCAATTTGATCGATAGGAAGAACCTTATTGATTTTTGCAAAGCAGTAAAGCAATTGTAGATCAAAAAACTACAACAGTCTTTAGTTTAACAGACGTATATCCTGGATCGATATCCGATAGTCGTTTTTGTTACAACAATCGAATTGTTACGACGACAAATTTCCAATTTTTTTATTTTTTTAATGTCATTTTGATATTTTTTTGCTACCATTCAGCTAACGACATTCAAATTTTATCATATGTAAACATTTTTAAAGAATTTTTTTTTTTATCTAAATAATAACTATTGTCCAGAAAGGAAAAAAAATGTGCGCTAGATACGAGTAAATTATATATACAAGTATAGTTTGCTTTGGTAAAGAACATAAAATTTTAACTGAATATATATTTTTTTTCCTCTCAGTTAACAAATAACAAAATCAAAGAATGATTACTGCGATTGTCGCCGATTTCTTACTTCACATTTCGCATAAAAAAATTTACTTCGTTAATTTTCTCGAACAATTCGATTGTTTTGCTCTTCCATTTGTTGTAACGTTCTTAGAAATCAAATAGTAAAAAAAAAAAATAATAATTACTTAAGATCGTCCTAACTAGTCAAAAGAATTCTTTTTAAACTTAACTGATTTTTGTATTTAAAAAAACTTCTGTTCTTTCTTCCGATACTAATGACAAAAAAAAAAAATATTTTTATCCAAAAACCTATTCCAAAATTTGCAGATTACTGAATGATTTGCATTAAACCATCTTGCTATCTCAGCATGAGATGGACAGCCATTGGAAGATTTGAAATGGGTCAATCTTAATTCTGAAAAATGATGTTGATGTCTTGACAATCTATCGATGAAATTTGATTATAAAAAAAAAAAAAAAAAAAAACAGAAATTCTTACTTTTTTAAAGGCATAAAAATCGCCAGAACAAAAAATGAACTTTTATATATTCATGAATAGGTAAAAACCATTATTTAAAGACTCCAGTTACGCTTTTTTCAGTCTGTTTAATAATTGTACATCGTCCATCATCTCTCTATGTAATTTAAATTTCGGATTATTCACTGCCAAATTTTATTGAAACGCGTGTCTTACTACTACTGATCACTAAATTTATAACCGGACAAATTTTTTAGATTAATTTTAACAGTTTTTTTTTTTTCTTTGACTACATAAAAAAATCGAGTATTTTTCGCACGTTAATGAAATGAAAAAAAATGGTGAAGGGATGCAGTTCTAAACCGTAATGGAAAATCTATTCGCACAAATCTGTTAATTTTATAATATTTAAACGTAGGTGAAAACAATGTTATCGTTACCTCTACAAATTATAACTTTAAATAGTTTATAAACTGTAAATTTATTAAAAATATCCGGATTTCGATTACGACATCGATTTTAATATCAAATGCACGGCTATCGTGCAAACGTACTTTTAAAACTGGCATTAAAAATAAAAATTAATATTTTATGGTAGAAAAATATGTATATTTTGATTCGAACACACGCTACGTTAATGCCACAAGAAAATTTATCAATAATTAAATTTGCTGTATTGGAAAGATCCATTTATAAATATGGTCGACAACCGCACGCCAGTATAAAGATTAGTTTTATTTAATGTATGGTCGTCGTCGTCTAAAATAAATTTTTGCGGTTTTTTTTTTTTTAAGACATTTTTAAAATAAAATGACGCGTCATTTCTAAAGACTGATATATTTTTTTCCTGTTTTCTTTAGGGCTTTACTTTCACATCGTTGGAGAGGGTGTGGTTCGCTTATCTAATACCACTGGAGCTGGCAGCTATAACGATAAAGAAAATTATATAGATTTTCGCATGAAACTGCTGGGTGATACACAGCCTAAAGAAGGTAAGGTCGTTTTTATTAAGATAATAATAAGTACCTTAGTAAAAATTAGCTTTACTAACAGATGGCACCACTTTATTAAACGAACTCTCTGATGGAAAAACTTTATATATATATATATTCGTTTCTATAATTGCTGTTTTGATAATCTAAAAGTTATTTTTTCGTAAAAGAATTCAGAAAACATTAACTCTTTCTTGGAACAGTTGTAAAAGGCTTTGATAATTGGACACGTATCGGGTAATTCGGCTTTCTTTTTTTACAGTGGATTTGACTATCTTAACGTGACGCTTGACATCATCTGAAGGCTTCAAAGATTTAAAAAAAAAATAAACATTCACGAAATTCTTAAGGAACAAACGCATCTTAATTAGGCTAGAATCAATTTTAAATTTTACGTGATTACGATTTATGATAATAGAGTTGATCACGCAGGATATAAATTCCGGAATCTCAGAGATGTAATATTAGGTGTTGCTATCGAGAAAAGCAATTAACTTTCGCCTTTAATTGTAAAGAGCCATTGATCCGAAGAAAGTATCTGCTGAGGACACTTCATCCATCATCTCCAGCTTACACATACCGAAGTCAGAATTCTAATTATAAAGCTTCCGTTAACAAATAGCAAAATTAATCTCCAAGCCTTTGAATTATTAAAAAAAAAAAAAGTTGTATTTCTCGTCCGTTTTGTGTGCTAAACATCGCGAAAATCTGTTTAATTCCACTTCTGAGGGGCGTAGAAAAGATTTTATCCAGTTTGAAACGAGTTTAAACTCCAGAAAACAGAACAAAGCCCAGAAAAGCACTAGTGGGAGTTTTGAGGTGGGACTGCTTACTAGATTCGTGTCACGGTCAACGTTGCTTTATCTTGGTTTAAATAAACTCAACCTTATCAAACAATACTGGCTAAAAAATCAATATTCTTTCTCTAATATTTTAAATCGTAATATTAATATTTATAAACTGATTCTTTCTATTTTAAGATGGTTTAAGAAAAGCAATATATTATTTATCTGAATAATAACAACAACATTTTGAATAAGCTGTTAAATGAACATAAAAATTATTCTCAAAGTGTTTTTATAATTTAGTAATAAATAAAGAGTATCCCAAAAAAATATAGTTACTCTTTATGAACCCATCACTAACATATTTTTTGTTTTTGTTACAGATCAAAATATCATTTAATAATGCCAAACTGGCAATTAATTTATCCTATTATACCTGGATATATGTCAATAAACAGGTTGATCAAAATTAAATATATGTTTAATATCCAGTGTGAATACATTTTTAGGGATACCCTGTATTTTTAAACAATTTTAATATATTAGTAAATTTTAGTAATGATTTTTATACATTTTATCACCTTAATATTCCTTTAATATAAGAATATGTTAAATAATAATCACTGAAATTCTGAAATCAGTTATAATCAAAATTTTTAAAATGTTAGAAATAAATACCTTAAGTATGTTTAAATAATGTTGGGAAAGAAATCTAAAATTTATTATTGTTATTATTATTATTATTATTTTACATGTATGTTTAAATAATGTTGGGAAAGAAATCTAAAATTTATTATTGTTATTATTATTATTATTTTACATCATTTGCAACATTTTGCTTTCAGAAAATTTGGATCGTGTGGTCATTCTATCTCCTGGAGTCCATTCCTTCCCTTTCAAATTAGGTTTACCATTAGGTTTGCCTTCAACATTTTTAGGAAAACATGGCTGGGTACAATACTATTGTAAAGCAGCTTTAAAGGAGCCTTCAGGACTGGTGCATAAAAATCAACAAGTGTTTATAGTGATGAACCCTATTGATTTGAATCTGAAACCTCCCCTTCTTATGGTACATTTACATTTAATTAATGAATTTAATACACAGTTATAAAATTTATATCAATTTCATATAAGCAACAGAGTGATTTTTATTCCTTTCATTTTCAGCAACCTTTCCATTGTGAAATAGAAGAAAATCTTGGTGTTCCTTGCATGACATCTGGACCAGTTACTTGTAGAGTTCGACTTGATCGAGGGGGTTACGTACCTGGTGAAAGCATTTGCATTTATGCCACTATTGATAACAATAGTAGAGTTACTATCAAGAAAACCAAAACCATACTGACAGAAGTAAGTCAAAAATAAATCTTTAACTAAAAGTGAATTGAATCTTACTCTAATAATTGTATTCATTGAAACAGACTATTCAATATACTGCTAAAAACAAATTGGTTCATTCAGAAACTCGAGAGTTAGCATCATTAGAAAAAGGACGCATTCAGGCTGGTACTTCGGATTATTGGAAGAATGAAATGCTATATATTCCACCTTTACCCCCTACAAATTTACGAGGATGTCATTTGATACGTGTTCAATATGATGTTTATGTAAGTTTTTCAGTGTTCATTATTAATATCTGATTATATGAAATTTTTAGCCAAATTTGTAGGTGTAGTCATAGATTACTAAAAAAAATATACAATATATATATATATATATATATCTAATAATATTGACAAAAATTATATGATATTCAATTATTTAGTTTTCTTAACTAAATAATCAAATAAATAAATTATATAGTTCAGTAATCATATATGTTTCTGGAAATGGGATTAATAGAATATAAACTTAGATCCCAAGATGAAAAGCCAAACTTGTGTAACATTTGGCCAATATATTTTAAAATGATCCAAAATTTTTAATGAGTGTCAATTATTATGGCATTCATTATATTGTATCAAAACATATTTCATGCAGTTTAACTTTCTAACTTTTAGCTTATTCTTTGAAAGCAAGTGAAAATATTATAAGATGATTATACTAGTATATAACTACCAAGATAAACATTTGAAACAATTATTAGATTTCTATGAAATTCTTTAGGTATATTCTGCTATTAAACTGATTTTGAACATGAGCAAATACTTATAGATAAAAATATATAAATTTCTGATGATGGTGATGATTATTTAATCAAGGCATCCTAAGCAATTACCAATTACAAATTTTATTTAAAGTAAGTTTCATATAATTCAAGTATTCATTTTTTGAAAATAATCTATTGCTTTTTCTAATATATACAGACTAATCAGGATAACTGGCATTGTTCAAGAATTTCAGATACATAACACAGTTTGTGTGACAATTCTTATGCCAATGGATAGTAATAAAAAAATTTTTAATTAGCTTAAATGAATTTATAGGTGAGGTTGGCATGAATTAAGACATCAAATCAAATAATGGACATAAATATAATAAACATCTATCTTTGGTAAAATCCAAAATAAAATAAAATCCGGAACAACCACTGAGATGGTAGAAAAGTTCATATATGAACAAAAATACAAGATTCTGTAGTGCTTTTGACCAAAAAATAGTCCTTATCAGCAGTATAACTAGTTGTTTGTAAAAGAATTAGTCACATTAGAATTAAATATCACATAATAGATATTTTTGGCAGCAGTCACTTTTAGATCTTATCACAGGCTGGCTGATACAATGGTGGGATTAACAGGAGGGATGAAGTTCAATAGGCTGGGACCAAACCCCAAGAATTTATAGACACCACAATAATAAGTTAACAATAAACCATGCAGAAATTGCCATATAATTCATTTATTATAGTATTATTGGAAACCATTTTCAACCATTGTTTTTTGTGTCCAATTTTAATGTTGATGTAGTTAGCATACTATATTATAAGGACATCATCCATTGATATGTCATCAATAATGTCATACCATTGCAACTATGATATCATCCCAAATTCTAGCAAAATTCTGAAGGATTTAAAAATGTATTTTTATTGTCACATCAAAATGTCCCACCCTTTGGAGTGTTATTGATATTTTAAAGATGATTAGATAAAAGTAGGTGATACAAGTCAAATATCATGGAATCAGTATTACTGATATTGCAGCTTTTAATGTGCTTTTAAATGCATTCAGGACGAACATACAAATTATATTAGTGTGCATTGTGTATGCACTATCTATTCAACCACTGACAATTTATATCATGCAGTGTGTTTGCCATTACCAGTATATACACTTTCATGTACTTTGTGTATGCATTAAACAACTCTGTTATATGAGATAGTGTACATCATATATCAAAATAGCTTCTTCTATAGTTGAAGTGTTAATGGATGCCATTTTTATTCACACTATCTATTTGTTATTATATACACACAGTATATGAACTGCCAGTATAGTATGATATTATGTATATTATAGTGTATTTTGTGTAGTCATGATGAATGTGTCTTTTATTAGCATAAGAATCTTACATTTTCAAAACAAAATTTAGTATGATATTTGTATTTGGCTCTTAAATTTTGAGGCTGGTGCTGTTTTCCAAGTGTCATCTATGTATTATGCTGTTATTAATCAAGATTTGTAAATACTACATAATAACGAAAATGCTTCAGTCACACAATTATCATCATCATCAATATGAAAAATAAGAAAAATTAAGAATTCTCTAATGGACTTTCCAATTTGGATAGCTATAAATTGAGATTAAATACTAAAAATATCCAATAGCATCAGATATTTTCACTAATTTAAAGATTAAATTTAAAATAATCTTATTTCAGTTGTTATTCAATAAGTAAATAATCAATAATAGAATTAACAATTTGTAAAAAGATACTAATTTCTATTATTGATTATATAAGACTTATTATTCTTTAATATAAAAGTTTCTCATCATCAAATATTTATAGAGTATAACTATAAATTAATAATAGCTGAATAAATAATTGTACAGATCACATATTATATTTTAATAAAAAATTAGTTAATAATAAATCTGTACTCTCAACAGAATTGAATATAATTAAGTTTTTTGCTTACTCTTTAGTTTTTGGTGCAGCCAAAAGGTCTTGATCGTGAAATCAAATTGCAACTTCCTATCATGATGGCAACATATCCCATTAAAAACACAGATGGAACTTTACAAAGAAGAAAAGGAACTAACTATCCAGCCATGTTACCTGTGTTTCGTCCTTGGCTAAATGGAGGAACATTAAAGAAATAGTTTAAATCCAGTTTTGGTTGAAGCCAAATTTTTAAATACTTCAAAAAATAATTTAAAAACCGTTGTTATATTTTATTCTAGTAATATTAATTACCTGACTGATTATCTATCAGCTAAACTATTGAATATAATACAAATTTATTGTTTAAATTAGAAATTTAATATGTGCCAATATTATGTTGCCTTAATTTTGTAACAAATATAATTGTATATATGAATTTTGCATTAAAATTTTTCTACTTATTTATTAGTTTTTAAGAATATTTTTAAATTTAACATTATTTAATTACAACACATATTAAAAATTTATAACATTATTAGTTTATTAAAAATTATAAATGAATTCAAAGTATTTAGAATTATATTTTTAAAAATAAAGTAATTTTCTTATACACAAAATTTCAAACTTTTATTAAATTATTACAAATAAAAACAAAACCACAGAAATATATTCTCAAAGCATCTACAGTGTAATCTTGAAGATATAAGATTTTTCCACATCTAACATTTTCATTTTATTCTTGCATAAAAATACTTGTGTCTTTTAAGTTTTTATACTGCATTAACACAGATGAAAAGTTATGATCATCTCTGATTCTGTTATATGAGTCATCAGCAATATCTAATAAAGGCACTTCAGGCATGGTAACTTTTGTAAGTAATTCTTCCTCATTCCAAGACATATTTAATAAATCTTTAGAAGATAATTCTGAATTTTTTCCATCAGAAATAAAAATTTCATCAAACATGAACTGCATTTCTTGAATAGAATTATTAAGTGATCTTGATAATATATTAGCATTAGTAGTAGAAGAATCTGAAAAAATATATTTTTATTTAATCTAATTTATTTAAAAAATATAAGAAAATAAATTTAATATTTTTCTTTTTTATTTTATAAAAAGTAATATATTGTCATTTATAATAGTCAATTCATGTTTGAATGCTGTTAGAAAATACTTTGTATTTTCAGGCTAAAAAACTGACTGACATAAAAGAATCACTTCAATCATTTCAATATAAGAATTACCAAAAGTTGTAATAATTAGTATGATAATGATGTATTATTTTTTATTAAGTTGGAATTGGCAAAATATTAAAACCACTCTAATAAAATATAATGCTAAATAATCAAAACTTTAATATGCTCCTTAAAAATGCACCTTAATTAAAGGTGACTTTTGTTGATTGTATACAATAATACAATAATGTTTTTGGTTTATTCAACCCTTTTCAATTATTTTATTGTATATAATCAAGAATTAGTAAATTAAATTTTTTCTCTTGAAGGCTATATTACTGTTATAGCTATATTACTGTCAAAAACAATGCAAAAATGCAAAAATTCTCCTTAATGATTATTCATTACATTTAATCAAAAAATAGCAAAATAACTATCTTAAACACAGATTTGATATAAATAATTATAAGATATTACATATTTTCAATTTCCCTATCTAAAAGGTTTTATAATATAGCCCTATCTTTTATTGCCAATCAAAACATTAAACCCATATCCATCATCCCCAATTCATATACAATAGTTCTTATATATTGATATTTTAATAGCTATAAATTATCATCTGAAATTCAATGTTGTTGAATTCTACAGAATAATTTATGGCTATCGAAGAATTATTGGCTTTGGAAAAATTTAATTTAATAATTGTTGATTATATACAATAATACAATAATGTTTTTGGTTTATTCAGCCCTTTTCAATTATTTTATTGTATATAATCAAGAATTAGTAAATTAAATTTTTTCTGCTTGAAGGCTATATTACTGTTAAAAACTTGATATTTATTACTTACAATGCATCTTTGACCATACATATTACTATATCAATGAAGCATACCAAAAATTCAAAACTTATTTTAAAGAACACCTTGCTACTGTTACAAGCCAAACCATAAACTCTCTCCTTTTCCAACATTGCTCTTTATACAACTAGTCCTTAGAAAGCTAGCTAGATTAGCCTTGTGGAAACACTGGTTTTCCATTCTGGAAGATCTTGAAGGATTCTGACTTCGAGTCTCAGGTCCCACTTCTTGAAAATATTTATCATGGGATCTGGTCCTTGCCTATTGAGCCCATCCTCCACAATCCAACTGATCTCTCCACAGGCTATCTACCCTGTGCATCCACTAATCACTAATGAACATCAGCATGTTTCCCAATATCATTGCCATGATTTAAATCAAAATTTTTTTCATTTGTCTCAATAATTTCTAAAATTCATCCATTCAGCTTTAATTATAGACTCCATATCCCCAATTTTTCCAACTGTCATGTCTTATAATGCTGTTATAAAAACTATATTTCTGTTCAACTGTCATGTAAAATGTCCATTCAACCATCTTCAGATATGCATCAATCACAAAATTTACCAACACTTTATAATAATCAACTTTCAGTTAATTTTTTATATTCTTACATTTGTTTTAGAGGAAGACTGAAGATATCACTCATGATAAAATGCATTTTCTCCTACTTGTATATGTTTTTTTTATTATCAAATAAAGTTATTAAAACATTAATCTACTAGCAGTCATTAATCTCCACTCTTTGGCTGAAGCAATGATTAATTTTTACAAACCTATTAATATATAACGTTTTCCAATTTTGCCTACTGATTTTGTTCATTCATCCACATTATATATACAAAAAATAATAAATAAAATACAAAAATATCAATAAAATACATTTGAAGTCCAAGTTCAGCTTAAAGACATGATAATTTAAAATATTTTAATAAATTATAATAACTATTAAATTTAATTAAAAAGCAATTCAATAAGTACAGTATTTATGAAAATTTGAGTATTTAAACATTTTTAAGTTTTTCGATTTTTTAAAAGGACAAATTTATTCTAGTTGTTGAATTACTAATAATAATAAGATCGGAAGAGCGG
>AYEL01026886.1:0-45153 GCA_000484575.1 Olivierus martensii | reverse complement strand
TAAAAAGGGTGGATGACATAAAAGAATTGGCAATGACTGAAGAAATTAAAATTTATGAAGGAAGTAGAAATGGTGAAGTAATTAATGAAAGACAATCACTAAATCTCCCACAACCCTGGAAATACGTTTTAAGACAAAAGGCAGGACAAGATCAGAACAACAAATGTTAACTAATAAAACCAAAACATTTTTATTGGTTCTAACCCATGTGCAATAGCATTTTTTCTTTTATCTGAAAGAAGATAGAATTAGTTCTATTTATATACTGTTAATTTAGAGATGTTAATGAATTTGATTATTATTTAAAATAATAAGATATTTATAAAACCGTAATTATATGTTCATAGCATATATTTATCCAATATGTTTTTGTATTCTTTATATTTTTAGATTTTAATATTTAAATTTTATAGTTAATGTAACGTCATAAATATTTTAATTTTTAAATGTTAAAGAATTCAAATTTTCGATCTAAGTTCTATGTTCTAGAATTAAACGAATATTGAGAGTGTAAGCTGATGAGGGCTTAGTATAGCCGAAAACGTTTCTAAAATAAAGTTTTATGTGTTATATCGTAAAATGGCCTGCTCACAAGTGCTAGTATTAAGAGTATTTCCGGTTATATGCTTTTACCTATTTTCCCATCTTTGAAGCAGTGTTGGAAAATTCTCATGATTTGTTCTTGCTATTTCACACGCAACAATAGTGTAAAAAGGGTTAAAAGAATAGATTTACAGAAAAATATAATTTGGAGCATTAAAGAACGTTAATTTTTTTACTTTTGGAGCGTTAAAGGTTAAAAGAATAGATTTACAGAAACGTATAAAACATTTCAACAGTTTCTTATATTTTTCATGAATTTCTGAAAATTGTTTTTATTAGCTGAATCTGAACAATCTTATTAGGTTTATACGGATCACATAGAATTAATGCTAAAGATGAAAGCTAATCATTTAATTAATGAAATATTTAAAATTTTTGTTATATTACTTTTTAATTTTTAACATAGTTTCAAATTTATATTTAAAAATGATAACTTTAATCATTCATTTTTTGTTTCAATTTCACCGAAATTTAGGAGAAAATTACAAAAAATAAACAAACATCCTGAGACCATTTAAAGGGGCATGGCACTTTTATTGCTTTACAGAAGCCATTCACTTCCCAGGAAATTGCAGTCAAGCCTACTTTGCATGTGAGTGTGAGGCATTAGTTACTGAGTAACAAGAAACCATCTGTGGTCCAATTAGAAGAAGAAATAATGTATTATAGCTGTTTATGTATAAAATGACACCATTTTCATATATGTTAGGATTTTTCACATAAATAAAAAATACTGCTAAAAATTGTGTAAATGAAGTAAACAAGTTAATAAAAATGGAATGTTAGGATTTTTCACATAAATAAAAAATACTGCTAAAAATTGTGTAAATGAAGTAAACGAGTTAATAAAAATGGCAATATTTCAATGAATTCATGTAATTTTTAAAAATAATTATATGATGTAACTTCATTCAACAGAAGTTACATAATTTGTGGTTTTTTATAAATTATTTCTGAAAATTTCAGCTGAATTTTCTTATTTATGGCTCATTTTGTTCAAAGGCCTTGTTGCTATTTAAAAATATCAATTATTTTGTTGGATGGCTAAAATTTTATATAAAAAAATTGTGTATTTTCACCAATCTCTTATACATAATGAAAACGCACGAAAAAATAAAATTTCAAAAAAATACTGAAAATTTCAAAAGATTTCAATGAAAATTAAACAAAATTTCAAATTTTAATTTTCATATATTTTGCATATTAATTAGGCTTAACACATTTTTGTCAGATATTTCCGTTACCTTTAAAATTCTGTTGTGTATCTCAAGGGTTAAATTTGGCAAGTTGTTTGGATTTATATGAAAGATATTTTCAAGTGGTAAAAATGTAAATTTATGTTAATGAAACATAGTAAATAAAATATAAAATTATGAAAACATTTCAATTTTTCTCAAATTATTTTTTAGCTATCAAAAATAAATCATTTAAGCTGTTTATCTAAACTAAGAATTTATTAAAAATTAGATAATAATAATCTATGCATATTCATTATTTATGATTTTATAAAATCAAATAAAGCTTTCATTTATCAGTTACCAAATAAAATATAGTACAATGGAGATCATTTGTCCTGCAACATTGGGAATTTTGCTAGACTTAGAGGATATAAATATTTTAATTAATATTTTCTTTATAAATTCATTTAATCTGATCATTTTAGTAAAAATACTTTTATGATATTTCTAAAATACTTTACTTCTTACTGCTCTAACTGGTTAAATCTGTAATGTTTTGGAAGCTATAGCACCATTGAGCAGACCAAAAATAACACTAAAATTCGTAAAACTAACTTTTATTGAGGAACGTTTTCTGTGTTAGCACACCATCATCAGCTCTTACAGTTAAGTTTTTTATAAACAAGATTCAAATATCAAACTCTTTACAACCAAATTTGAACATTCTCACACACCAGTAATGTTTCACTTTTAAACAATGAGCAGGCCATCTATGTATATAGAAATCTGAGCCATCTGCAGAGTCAAGCCAGCAGTGTTTTAGAATTAAGCCTAATTGATATTCAGAAATTTATAAAACTTCATCTCTCTCTTAATTTCCGTCAAAAATAGCTGAAAATTTTTACTGTTTATACAGTTTTTTATGTTCTTTTTTAGTTATACAATGATTTTTTTTATTTTATTTAATGAAATATTTGTTCCATATATTATGCAAATTTTATAGTATTTTTTTTGTATCCAGTCAAATTACTTCTGATAGTTTAAATAAAACAAATCATGATGAATTTCTGTCCATATTTCGATGTAAAATTGTTTATTTTAATAAATTAGAAATATTATGCAAATTTTTTTTTTTTATATTATGATTTTTGAAAATGATATTATATTATTATTATGCAAATTTTCTTAGCAAAACTATTGATGTATATTTTCTTATAAAAACTTCTTAAATTTTATTAGATATCATTTTTAAACAATTATTTGCATTATGTTATATGTTTACTTGACTTTTTAATGGTTTTTTTTTTTGTTTTATTTTGCAATAATATTTGACGTTTTCTTAAGAAATAATTTCTAAAGCATAAGAACAACTCTTCTCCCACAATAACAGCTATAATCTTAGTTTTTTTTCCCTTATTGGCTCAGAATATATTTTTTCTGTCAATAAGAGACAGTATTGAGCTGAGTAGGTGGAACAGAAATTTCTCAGGAAGGGATTGGCAGGAATTCTTAGCTAGTGAGCCATGCCCATTTAAACAATAAAAATAATAATAAATCAGGAAAAAATTTTATGAATCAGTATCCAATAACAATAAATATAACCTAAAATATGCAGTACTACATTTCAAAAAGATTCTTTAATTAGCACAAAATAATTTATAAAAATCATGACAGACTATTTCAAACTAATGCCATGTATACGAATGTCAACTGTCTGATACTATTTACTCCTTGATTCCATTCTAGGCAACGGCAGTGAAAAGGGTTAATTTCAAAACATTGCTGGCATCCAAGAGGTTAATAATTATATTTTGTAAGAATTGTCATGATTTTTCAAAAATGTTTATGGAAAGGTAGCTCTTTCATCTACAGCATTGTAGTCCTAGGAAGCTGATCACTCTGACTGGTCCTACAATTAGGCTAGAAAAGATGGGCTGAAGGGAAATTGTTTTAGTCATTATTTCAACTGAAGCAGGATATGTGGATAGCTGAAAATATTTCTGAATAAAACAGTTTATCTTACTTACTTGGCTTATTGCTTAGTTTTATTTAAAATTAAGACATAATTGAATTTTATTTTTGATATTCAGTTATGTCTTAATTTTAAATAAATTAGATTCAATGTTTTGATTTATCATATAGCACTCATTTAGACTTTTTTAAATAAAATACTTACTTGGAAGAATTTCCAAAGCTTTTTTACAAGCCAGTTCATAGCCTTCATGAATTTCAACAGGAGTTAATCCCTAACAGATAAAAATACTTGAATTATTAAAATAAATATTTTAAGATTTTATTTTAAATTAAATTTAAAAAATCAAATTCATTAAATGAAATTTTTATTGTATCTAGAAATTATAAAATATAGTTTAAAATATAATTTGATACATTATAGAAAAAATATATTAAGTTGGGTCTACAATGCATCCTCATTCAACATTGGGGTTAGGTTCCTGAAAATCATGACATTAACTGAAACCAAAAATCCCACTGATCAGCATATAAATTTTCCAAATGGTGAGTTCCATATATGATATTAGATTCTCTGAATGAAAAGCCTATGTTTCATTTAGCCAATTTGATCAAACGTTCTATGTGCTTATACAGTAAGACTTCGTTTAAGGTGGGGATATGTTCCAAAAAACCAAGTGCACACGCACACGCACACGCACACGCACACGCACACGCACACGCACACGCACGCACGCACGCGCACACGTGAACATAAAAAATATGCTCTGCATACCCCACTTATAATTTTCTGAATATTAAAAACTCCAAAGATAATTAAGATTGATGAATTAATCATATGATTTTATTTCCATTATTTGATTCAAAATGAAATCTGTTAATTTTGAGATTTTGAAAAGTTCATTTTTTTAGCACATTTGATCTGCTAGCAACTTTCATTTAAAATCAGATAAGATTTACATGAGGCCATTTTGATAAATAGACAGATATGATCCAATGATATTTCTGATGGAAAAGATTGTCAATAATCTTTTCAGATAACAAGAATATTTGGTGATCCCAAATTTACAAGTCAGTCATGTAATATGTCAGGGAGTGCAGAAAAAATGTTATGATATTATTTTTATGATATGTTTTATATTATCCCTGTATAGAAGTAAATGAAATAGTTATTAATATTTTTTAACTGAAATCTGAAATATTTCCAATTTTTTATTTATGGATTAAATTTAATATTTCTATTGCTAACAAATAGTTTTTTTTCTTCAAAAATACAATCTTCATTTGATATGATTTCTCTAAAAATATAATTGAATTAAACATATTATATAGTGGAATATAAAATCATGTATTATAATGAACCTAATCCATTGTGAGTAAATATCCAAGAAAGTAATGATCATCAAATCTTTGAAAACAATCTACAATAAGACCCTGTTTAATGCAGGAGATACGTTCCAAAGAAACCAAGCACTAAACAAAACAGTGTTAAGCGAGGTCATCTTAACACGTAAATAATGAAATAGATGAAACAGAACAGTGAATAAAAAACATATATGTACCATTTTTATTTTGTAGCATGTATTATTACTATTGTATTGCATTAATTATAGACTTTTTTATATCTTAACACATAAATAATGGGAATAGGTGAAACAGGACAGTGAATTAAAAAATATATGTATCATTTTTTATTTTATAACATGTATACTTGCTTCATTCAACTTATAAAATATACTTGCTATTGTATTACATTAATTATAGACATTTTTTATTGCTAATATTGAATTTATTCATAAATCATTCATAATCAAAAATCGAGTAAATAATTTATGTTTGTAATGAGGAAGGTTCTTCCTCATTTGACACTTTGTTTTTCCATTAAAAAGTCATCTAACATTGTTTGCCTTTTCCTCTTTCCTTCAACAAGCAATTGTCGATACTGAGACATCGCATCCATGGCTTTTTTCATTATCTAACATTGTTTGCCTTTTCCTCTTTCATTCAGCAAGCAATTGTCGATTGCAAGATATTGCATCCATGCCAGTTCATCTTGCCTTTGAACTTCTATCAAAATTTGGATCATTCTGTATAAACTGATCCATAATTTCCATAATAGTGACTAAACTTGTTTTGAAAAAATCTGTTGCAAGTTCTACAGCAGACTTTCATATGTACTGCATTGAACTGATATCAAATGCACTGCAAGAGAGCATAGGACTATCAAAGCAACAAGTTTGTATGATTTCAGATTTGTGAATATAACTGTTTGAAAAACTGCCCCCAAAGTGAATCAATAAAAAGTATAGAATTTGAAAAAACTGTTATATCAAAACAGCATTAAACGGAGCAACATTAGGCAAGATATTACTATAATTTAATTAATATATTGTTCATAGATGACATTACAGATATGTACTGCTTAGTGTCCTGGATACATTTTGTCTAATGGAACATCAAATTTCACATTATACAAAATTAAAAACAGTTACACTGTGAGGAAGTTAACTTTCACCTGTCCTATTTTATTTTATTATGAACTTTATTATTTTAGCGTTATTTTCTTGATTATAGTAATTATATTTTAGTTTACGAGTTAACTTACTTCCACCTTCTCCGTCGTCGTTAGCAATCACGTGATATGGAATCGGTAACCATCCTCTGGAAGAGCTGTCCTTAATTTAAGCTAATTTTATATGGTCCGATATGAGAATGTAAGAATGATCTCGTATTGATGTTTTGTTCTTACATAATTAGAGTGTAAAGAGGATGACATGAATCAACTACTCTGTAGGCTAATAACTTTAAAATTGTTATGTATAAGTATATAAATGAAGCAACACAGGACTGTAAGTCACTCGGTATAAAAACCAATGCAATCGACGACTCAGATGAGGTGTTGTATCAACGTAAAATTGACAAAGTGACATTTGAGTTCCTTGTAAAGATCGATGATTATTTGACGTTTGTATCGGTGGTGGAGGTAGTAGAATTTAAGTAGCATTTAAGGTTCTTTTTTGCCTTTGAATTTCTATCAAAATTTGGATCATTTTGTATAACTGATCCATAATTTTTGTAACAGTGGATGAGAAAATCCGTTGCAAGTTCCTTTTGCTCCTCCTCTTCAGAAACAGTTACTCTTGATGACCGATCATAAATATGAACTGTGACCCCAGCAAAACTTTCAAATATACTACACTACATTGATATCAAAAGCACTGTGAGAAGGCATAGGAATATTAATGCAACAAATTCGTGCAATTTCAGATTTATGTGAGTATAACAGTTTTAGGTACTTTTACTTACTGTAATTATTTTGAAGAGATCTTATCATTTACTGTATATGCTCTAATATTAGTTTTTTACTGTATATGCTCTAGTATTAATGTTAATTATTATTTTAATTAGCATTTTTTAGTTTAAATAAAAACTAAAAATGCTAATCAAAATATTAATTACAAATATTTTCCCTTTTAACTTGATAGAAATGAGTCTTCAAGAGAGAAGGTACTTGATTTTTTAAAGCATATAAAGGTTAACATACATTTTGGAATATATATTCCAAAAATTCTTTGCAAAAAATTGCTATCAGAATATAGATTGTATTATCAAGTTTCTTTCTATTATTCTTATGATATTATGAATTTTACATTTATACAATTTTAATCCATGCATCTGTTGTTTAATAGTATAATTAAACAAGGGCTATCATGGCAAATATGTACAGTGGATTCTGCTTAATTAGGATACGTTGGGACTAAGCCATTTTTGCCCAATTAGTTAATTAGGATACGTTGGGACTAAGCCATTTTGGCCCAATTAGGCGGCTGTCCCAATTAAATGAAATAATAATAAATTCTAAAATAAAATATGTAATTCGTAGGTAAATAAATAATAGTTAAAATAATAATAATTAGGTACTTATTTTAATGCTTTATGAAAATAGGTACCTAATTATTAGGTTTTTACCAATCTCCTCTGACTTTGTCTTCAACACTGGACTGCTGATATTCACGCCTTGCCCACTTATTATAGAAATTCATTGATCTAATGCTTCTTCCACTTCTGGATCCTTTCCACCACACTTTCTTTTGGATGTTCCTGGAATTTCTTTCTGTAATACCCATTCCTCATGCAGTTGATTTTCTTGTTGTAGGCGAAGCGCTATGGTAGATTTTGGTTTATTTCAGCAAGTCTACGAAGGCTTTTAATTTTATCCAGCAAAGCAATTTTACTCGAAAATGTAAAATCCTTTCTTGGTCTAGGCAAAGATTTAAAAATTTTAAATAAAATCAATACTGTAAATGAATATCGTTAGGTACAGTAATGGTAGACTCTTAAGTAGACGCACATTTGCCAGACATGACGACAGATAACTGATTCTCATCACGCTAGTGTTGCTAATACAGTATTGTTATTGCTTATTTATCAATGATGATATTTACTTATAATTTTACTAAAGAATGGATATTTTATATTAGTGCAATGACAGTATGTCAATGATGTGTATGTAATAGAACGCAAAGAAATGACCGTTCCATTGTGTTAGTCGGTATTGTCTTGTAGAAAGGTTTAACCTGAAAAATTACCGGTAAAATAAAATGTTATCATTTTTATATAAGGAATTTCTAGTAATAATAAATTCTAAAATAAAATATGTAATTCGTAGGTAAATAAATAATAGTTAAAATAATAATAATTAGGTACTTATTTTAATGCTTTATGAAAATAGGTACCTAATTATTAGGTTTTTACCAATCTCCTCTGACTTTGTCTTCAACACTGGACTGCTGATATTCACGCCTTGCCCACTTATTATAGAAATTCATTGATCTAATGCTTCTTCCACTTCTGGATCCTTTCCACCACACTTTCTTTTGGATGTTCCTGGAATTTCTTTCTGTAATACCCATTCCTCATGCAGTTGATTTTCTTGTTGTAGGCGAAGCGCTATGGTAGATTTTGGTTTATTTCAGCAAGTCTACGAAGGCTTTTAATTTTATCCAGCAAAGCAATTTTACTCGAAAATGTAAAATCCTTTCTTGGTATCTTGGCAAAGATTTAAAAATTTTAAATAAAATCAATACTGTAAATGAATATCGTTAGGTACAGTAATGGTAGACTCTTAAGTAGACGCACATTTGCCAGACATGACGACAGATAACTGATTCTCATCACGCTAGTGTTGCTGAATACAGTATTGTTATGCATTATTTATCAATGATGATATTTACTTATAATTTTACTAAAGAATGGATGTTTATGTTATATATTATTTATATATTATATTTTTTTGATATTAACTTAAATTTGACAAATTTTAATTGATCCAAATCCTATAGATAATATTTTAATTGATGTACTCAAATTCAAATTAAGTGAATAAAAGATTTTATTTTTGTCTGGAAGACCTTACATTATAATTATGCCACTAGCACAGTGGTTCCCAATCTTTTTGGTCCTCATACCCCTTTTGGCTTTTAGTAAATTATCTGGTACTCCATGTGCATGCACAGGAGGTGCAGATGCTGTGGAGGTGAGCCTTGAGGGGCACCGATCTGGCAATTTCACTAATTATCTTGAATGTTAATTGGGCATTTTGAGTTTATTGGACCCTGCAGTGAGAAAAAAATCTATGCAATCTCACTGGAATAGCTTGGAAATATTGATAACAATTATTTTTGGAATATAATAATAGCATAATATACTTCTGAAATGTTATCTCGCACCCCTGGTTGGGAACCACTGCATTACACCTTCCCATTAAATATAAAAGCAAGTCAGTCTTTTAAAGCTTGTTTTCTGGAGTGAGCAGTAATAAATTTATCTTCCATTTAAAATGTTAGCCATAGTTAAAGAAAGAATAATTATTATTTTGTCTGACACATTTAAACACAAATATTATGACTATCAATGTATGTATTGGCTCATAGAATTGTATGCTTTAGTTAAGTTTCTTGTATCTTATCAATAAGACTAATTGGTCTGTGGTCAGTTTTATATTATTGTATTCCACAGCACTCAATGCTCATTTTTACATAAATCTAACAAAAGATTAATAATTTCTAATTTATAAATCTTTTATGGATAATCATATTTAAAATTTATAACATTTAATCATAATTTTTTGAGAAGATACTAACTTCAAATTTCTTTCAGATTTTATATTAATAGTAATGCACTGTAAATTATATCCACAGTTCCCAAATGCCAGTCCATGACAAGATTTTCACCAGTTCAGGACAAAATGAAAATAGTCAATGTAATAAATTTTTCATAAAATTCTACATTATTTATATTATAAAGTGAATTTAACTCTTTGGTATAACTAACTTGTAAGACATATCTTATATTTATAATTATAGTTTATAAAATATACTAAGACCTGCATGCTAATAACTTCACAAAAAAAACCTATGATGACCTCTGCAAATTTCCAAATCATGATTCTAAATATGTTCAATTGATGAACAATGCAATGTGGATCTTTCTTAGAAAAGTAATGGATTCTATTACTCACAAAGGCTAGTCAATAATTATATACAGTTTTTATTGTTTCTAATAAATAAATTGCCAATACTTTCTCAGTCTAACTACACCATATACTTCATGCAAAACAAAGATATACAGAGCTCCTCCTTAGATATACAGAACATCCATTCACTTTTTTTACCCTTATATAAATTTCTTTCTGAATAATAATTTAACTTGAACATACCAAAAAGATACATAAAATAAATAACATCTAAGTTTCAGGATTAAAAAAAAAAGAAATAAAACTCAATATTTCTATTTTAAAAAATTAATATAAATCAATATAAATGTAATATAAAAATAAAAATATTACCTTTCTATCAGCTAAAGCATTAATACAACTTCCAAGGGCCAATAATGATTTGTTAATGTTGGCTCCTTCTCTTAGTCTTGCTGCTGCACCTGAAGCTACCTTTGCTTTTTCTGATCCAGCTAAATCTACCAAACTCATTTTTGAAATTTTTATTGTAGATGTTAAATCTTTAGAATGTTCTTTTTGTTGTACATAAACCTTTAATAGATTTTAAAATTAGTTATAATAAACATATAATTTATTACATTATGTATATAAAATTAATTACATATACATTATTCTATATATGAACCGCTCGCTTGCCAAATCAATTAACTTTATAAAACAAAAAGTAGAGAAAAATGATAAAATAATATACATTATTTTTTGAAATTCTCTTTAAAATATAAATTCAAATAAATATTATAGAATTATTATTACAGGTGTAGCTTTTATCTAACCACATATAAATGCATAAGATAGTATATCCTTGGAGTAATCGTTACTTTTATTACAATTTTTGTATAACTGATGAAGTTAATCAATTTGGCAAGTGAAAAGAAAAAATAATAATAATAATACCATCGAATTCAATCTTCAAAATATTCTTTAAAAAAAGTTAATGCAGTATATATTTCAAATGTTAAACAAAAGTTTGGTTGCTAAACAATGTCAGAGCATTGCGAGAACGAGGCCGAACACAAAGAATTAAGGTTGATTCCCACCATAGATTTATTATACTATGGTTCCCACTATCTGCTGCAGAAAGCAGAATGGTCAAAAACTGTTGCAGATAAATGTGGAGGCAATTCCACTGGCAGAATCCCACAGTCGCAGTAAGCTTTGCTTTCCCCAAGATTCTTAGTGGAGTTCCCATGATTCATTTCATGTAAAACAAAATGGACGCTGAGCAACGAAAGGCACTCACTGTTTACAAAATGATATTAACAGCTGCAGTAAATGAGGAAACAAAATCGAAGAAGGGAAAATGCTGGATCAAAAACATTTATAAGAAGAAATATGAACAATGTTTCTATGCAATTTTGATTAAAGAGATGAGATTTAATGACAGAGAATCCTGCCATCTTGACTGTCAAGACTGCTAACAATTTAACATCACAAAATGCATAGATTTCATTGGTGGATGTTGTCTCGACGGATTTTACTGTTGCGGAAAAGTTGAATTCACTTAGACACTGGATGGTAGAAGCTTTTACGCTGCAGTATGAGCGTCAAAACTGTGCTGCTTTTGTCACGCGCATATTTTCCACCATGTTTCCATGCTAGTGGGAACCAATTTTTAGTCGCAGTCATAAAGTTATGGTTGCAGTAGAGTCTTCATATGGTCTGCCTTATTTTTGTATTTAATCATCTTTTACTTAAATATAATAATTATTTATTTTACAAAGGCGTTATTCTATTAATATCCATATATAACTATTTATTTTACAAAGGCGTTATTCTATTAATATCCACATATAACAGTGTTATTTTACAAAGGCGTTATTCTATTAATATCCACATATAACAGTAACTGATTAATTATTTTTTTATGACAAAATGAACAGCTTGGCCGTTATTATCTAGTATATTTATACCATTGTATTAAAAAATTACTTAACTAAATTCTTATTGTTGTATCTTAGATGACTAAAGAAAGATCTTGACTAAAACCAAAAAATTTATTGAATAAAAACTGGTTAGCCAAAACTTTCATGTAGGCAGTATCGCACTTTTTCTATGTCTCTCAATTGATCCTTCCAATTTAGTGATTTTAAAAGATATAAAAATATAATACTAACTTTGAAAGGTAAATTCAAAAAATGTCTTAGGCATAATACGACATTTATAAACATTTGAATTGCATTATTGTCACGATTTACATTAGAATACAGAGTTAATCAAATTGGCTTCTGAAATAATTTATTTATTATTCAATGGCCAAAAATATTTTTGTCATTTAGTGGTGTTAAGCCTAACTATTAAGGAAATTTATTTTTAATATAAATAGTTAAAAATCAATCAAGTGTTTTGACACTAAAATTTAAAAAAGTTCAAAAAGTGGAGTTAATTGATTTGGTATGTGCATATAAAAAAGTAAGTCATTTAATATTAAAATTGATATAATTAAAAATAGAACTTTTAAACAAAAATAATTTTATTAAAGCATTTATTTGGAGGAATCTCAATATATGATGAAAATTTTATAATCTAAATCATAAATTTAGCTAACACACAAAATAGAAATTTTTTCCCCAATTTGATCAGGAATCACCAAATTTAATGTAAATTGAACATAAGAAAAGATTGAATTATAATCATACTTGATTTAAGTCATTTCGATTTAATGTTGGTTTTTTTGTTAATAAGAAAAAATAAAAGTCTACTAAAGGCTGGTCTTAGCAGCATAAAACATGATGTAGATATATCAGTGCTAGGGATGTTACTTCTATTATATGGCTAGATGCTGTGTCCTTATGCTGAAGTTCACATTGTTCATCTTTCTACACTGCATATAAGAGTATGTTGACCATTCATCCAATCAGGATATGAGCTGGTTATTGAAAATATTGTTTCAGAGAACAACAAATGTTATGCATTCATACAGTTCCTTTAGATTTTGAATTTTGTGATTGCAAAACCATGACATTCAGTAATTTTATGAATGAAGCCATTGATAAATAAAGCAGTTCTTCAGTTTCACTAGCCATATTGAATCAGCTAATTTCAAATGACATCACAGTAATTGGTCAATAGCTAAACAACTGCAGTTGAGTCTCTGTAGTCCGGCCTTTGCCAGTCCAACACTTCCAGTAGTCCAACATTCTGCGAACCATTGCACAGCCCATGTGAAATTTTTATGTCACAACCATGGTCACAACTTGTCCACTGTCCACGTGCAAGAGAGAGACAATGACATAAAACAAATTGTCAGTTGCTATTTGTTCGTTGCACAGGCGTTATAATCAGACTATTTTTTAAGTTCAGTACACTGTATATTGTAAAATATTATTTACAGTATCAGTGTTTGTTTTATCTTTACATAATGTCACAAATCAGAAAAAGTGAAAAACAAAAACATAAGACATTGACTGTGACCGAAAAGGCATAAATAATTAAGAAAGTTGACTCGAGAGAAAAGTTTAGTGATTTGGTTTCGTTTCATGGTATTGGATGAGTCACCATTTATGATATTAAAAAAAATCGGGATAAAATTAAGGGTTTTGTGACAGATTTGAACAGTAAGTGCAATGACAGGAAAATCTTAATAAACTGAGCATATTCATTTGTGTAATTCCATTTTTTTATTGAACATCCAATAATCTGACAAGCCTCAGAACAATATGTTGGATTATGGAGACTACTGTACATTTATTTATGTTACATTATACACTTTTGGTTTGAACATTGGTATGCTTGGTGTTTTGTGTGCAATGCATTTATGTCAGCATGTTGACACTGATTTATGTCTGAGACTCAGTCTTAACATCAGATCATGCAACTATATGTTACAGTCAGTGAATTTATTAAAATTCATTAAAAAAAAAAAAAAAATTGCCTAAAAACCAATAAAAAAGAAAACCAAAAATCACAAAAATGAATAAAATAATAATTAAAAATATGCAAATAACTTCTAGAATTATTTAGAAACTTAAAAATATTAGCAGCGACATTACAGTGTTATTTATAAGGGTCTAGGTTGTTTTTTAACCCAGTACCTGATGCCTACTGTCTGTAATTATCTTTGGTCATGCGTTATCAATTTGATACATTAATTTGCATAAATTATCTATAATTTATCATCAGTTATAGGATTAGAAGAAATATTTTATCAAAATCCTTCAAATGTTTTCTCCTAACTATAAAAATTTCTGTTTTTCTATCGTTTTTGTGTTTTTTCAATATTTATTTTGTAATCCAATCTCATTTAATTAAAAAAAAAAAGTATCAAATTTCAATTTGTCATAATTTGTTTATAAATTTAACAATGGCACACTGACTGCTGTTTAAGTTAAATTACACTTGTACTTAAATGACTAGGGATGACATTTGTCTGTCAGAGTGGGGAAAAAGGAGGGCGTGGCCTGTCATGCTGGCCTTGAAAAACATAAGAATCCTATCATTGTAAACTTGTAACGGTTTTATGGAAGAAATACCATACTTGTTTAAACATAAGGTAGAAATTTTTATTTTTAATTCTTTGATATGTTTATGAAGTTGTTTTGCAATACTTTTTATCTAACTTATTTTTATTTTTAATTTTTTTTGTATTATTTTGTAATTTGTAAACAAATCAAGTATTTTATTATAAAGTTGTTTCGCTTTTCCATAATTGTAATTATTCAAATATTCTATCTTCTCTTCATTAGTAAAGGTTATAAGATATACTATGAATACAAAATTTTTCTGCTCATATCAATTTAGTGACTGCGTACTTTCGTCATTTCCGATTATATATATATATGCATATAAAACAAGCTTGTAATTCAGATCTTTCTAAAAATAAATTTATTTTTACTGTTATTGAAATGTTATATTTTATTAATTTTTTAATGTATCTGAATCATTTACAAATTTAAATATTTAATTCCTAATGTTGCGCACGTATATCACACACCTAGAGATTGACCAGGGTGGGGAGGATGTCGGGGATTGACATCTGGAATCAACTTCTACCACGACGAGGGTGCTATCTCAATGCTTTCTAAAAATAAATTTATTTTTACTGAGTTATTGAAATTGTTATATTTTATTAATTTTGTGATGTATCTAGAATCATTTATAAACTTTTTTTATAACACATTTACAAATTTAAATATTTAATTCCAATTGAGTGCGTATATAACGCACGTGCCATCAGGCATAAAGATAAATACTGTATAATCAGTATAAAATTAATAAAGAAATTTTTATTTTTATTTTTAATTCTATGATATGTTTATGAAGTTGTTTTGCAATACTTTTATCTAACTTCTTTTTATTTTTAATTTTTTTTTGTTTTGTAATTTGTAAACAAATCGGGTGTCCTATTATAAAGTTGTTTCGCATTTTCATAACTGTAATTATTCAAATATTCTATCTTCTCTTCGTTAGTAAAGGTTATAAGATATTCTATGAATGCCAAATTTTTCTGCTGATAACAATTCAGTGACTGGGTCATTTCCGATTATATATATAAAAGCTTGTAATTCTTCAGATCTTTCTAAAAATAAATTTATTTTTACTGAGTTATTAAATTGCTTATTTTATTAATTTTTTAATGTATCTTGAACATTTTATAAACTTTTTTTATAACACATTTACAAATTTAAATATTTAAATTCCGATTGCGCACGTATATAGCACACGCCATTAGGCATAAAGATAAATACTGTATAATCAGTATAAAATTAATAAAAATGAGTTATAAATGAAAAACTTTAATTTTAATTATTTTAACGATTGTAAAGTATACATTTTTAAAACTAAAACTAAAAAAAATCTAAAATTACTAAATGTATAAACATTTTATAAATTAAACATCCATTATTAAGATTACTCATTTTTATATATGACTAAAATAGTTTAATCATACATACAAGTAGAATAAATTAAGTAAAATAGGTTTTAAAAAGGAGGAAAAATAAAAAATTAACAATAAACTGTAAAAATCTAGTGTGCTCCACTGCAAAACACAAAAGCAATCGACGCTCTTGTCATCTCAGATGATGTCATTAATCATACATACAAGTAGAATAAATTAAGTAAACTAGGTTTTAAAAAGGAAGAAAAAATTAACGATATACAAGTAGAATAAATTAAGTAAACTAGGTTTTAAAAAGGAGAAAAAATAAAAAATTGTAAAAAAAAATCTAGTGTGCGCTTCATTGCAAAAAACAAAAGTAATCGATGCTCTTGACGTCTCAAATAACGTCGCATAAGCTATTTTTAGGAATCGATAACATATTTAAAAAAATAACTTAATTGCTCGCACGTACCAAATTAATACATGTATATTTTTCAATAAACTGTAAAAATCTAGTGTGCTTCATTGCAAAACATAAAAGCAATCGAAGCTTTTCATGTCTCAGATGACATTGTGAAAGCACGAAAGCTATTTTTAGAAATCGATAACATATATTATTATTAAAAAAAAACTTAATTGCTCGCGTGTATCAAATTGATACACGTATATTTTTTATTTAAAAAACAATGGAGTTAATGCAAAATTTGTTCAGTAGCTCTGATAGCTACTAGGAGTTAGGAAGCTAGAAATTTTTCCAGATTTTTTAAAAAATTTCATAATTAATTATTTTTTATGAATTTTTTAAGTTGTATCAAATTGATACTGCATGTTAGGTGCCGAGCGTGTAAGTGCGAAAGCTATTTTTAGAAATCGATAACATATATTATTATTAAAAAAAACAATTTAATTGCTTGCGCATATCAATTGATACATGTATATTTTTTATTTAAAAAACGATGGAGTTAATGCAAAATTGATTCAGTGCATCTGATATCTACTAGAAAGTTCGGAAGCTAGAAATTTTTCCAGATTTTTTAAAAAATTTCATAATTAATTATTTTTTTATGAATTTTTTAAGTTGTATCAAATTGATACTGCGCACTAGGTACCGGGTTTTAAATTAACTAAAAAGATATATGGAAATTTATGCAATTTATCAAAATTTTTATAGGGGGAATATACAAATATAGACTATCCGAATTATAATAGAATGAATTAAAGAATTACTTAAAGATGTAGCATTTAAAATAATTTTTGATTATTTCTGCCATTTATGAATTAATATTTTGATCATTTTTTTCTATTATTCTTACAAATTTATACAGAAAAATTAAAAAAATTCTTTCACTCACATTTGTTTTCAATAAATTGATGCAATAGGCAAGATTTTCCAGTTCCAGCACTTCCAATAACAAGAAATTTAAAAAGAAAATCTAAATAAAAACAAAAAATATATATATATTAAATTTCATTTTAAGATAAAGATTAATCATTATAATACAAATTTAGGAAACAAAAGTATTATTATTTTTAAAAATGTTGTAAATATAAAAAATAAGTTTTAAAAAAATTTAAATTATTTTAAGATTATTATTTTACTAATAAATAGCACAGTTTTCCCATTTATATATTTTTTTTAACAAATATTTGTTTAATTATCTGAAGAAAAAACTTGCCTCAGTCCAGAATCAAACTAGGGGCCTTCAGGTTACCATCCAGATGTCATAACTGCTAGACATCATCACTTGGAAGGTTGATTCTTCAGACATTGTTATTATTAATTTAGAATTTATTCAATCATAGACATCAGAACTGTGCCAATAGACATCTTTCTGGTCAGGAAAAATTTTGTAAATCTTCCTGATCAGAAAGATTTCAATTGGCATAATTCTGATAGATATCAAAACTATGCATTAGATTTTACATGAGATGGCAATCAGATTTTACACTATAGGCTATTCAAATTTTATATCTGTTTATTCAGATGCTAAATATTATATTCCATATGGACACAATTTTTAAAACATTATTCATATTTATCCAGTAACAAATGCTAAAAATTATGTACCAGTGTTATAATTCTCAATAACAAAGTTTTACATTCTATCAAATGTGTGGATAAATAAATACTTATTTTTATTAACTCTAGTAATTATCAACTTAGTTATGATAGTGTGTAAACTTTCAATCCTGTAAACAGCATATTTACTCCTATAACAAAACTTGACTAAATGTTCACATAGTAGAAATTAATAAAAATCATTGAGATTATAGTATGTCAGTAAAAGAAAATTTTATATGAAATCTGACATTCTTACTATTAATTTCTTTTCACTTAAAAAATTTTTCACATTATTATTCTAAAAACACACACTAATAATAATACAGGTAGGCCTCGATTAGTGTGAATTCGAATAATGTAATAAAAAATTAACAATAAACTAAAAATCTAGTGTGCTTCATTGCAAAACACAAAAGCAATTGACATTCTTGACGTCTCAGATGATGTTGTGAAAGCGTGAAAGCTATTTTTAGAAATTGATAACATTTATTTATTAAAAAAAATAACTTAATTGCTCATGCATATCAAATTAATACACATATTTTTATTTAAAAAACGATGGAATTAATGCAAAATTGGTTCAGTGCATCTGATATCTACTAGAAAGTTAGGAAGCTAAAAAATTTTCCAGATTTTAAAAAAAATTTCGTAATTAATTATTTTTTATGAATTTTTTAAGTTGTATCATATTAATACTGCATGCTAGGTGCTGGGTTTTAATTAAGAATATTTTGTAAAATGACTTATAGGTTACAAATGGCTAACTAATATTTTACCATTTATTGTAAAACAAATTTTAAAGTACTTTTATAAATACAATATTTTTAATTGTATTACTATACAATATTTTAATATTTACAGAGTATAAATGATTATATTAATATAATAAAATTTATAAAGAAATAGAAGTCTCATGCAAAATTCTTTTAATTTCTTTTCTTTAATTTTTATTTTATACTTACATAGCTATATTTTATACTGACTAAACAAATAATCAATTTAATATAATAAAAATATTTCTACTGTTATTTTTAAGCAGAAACATTTTTTATATTATTTATTTTCAAACAACCAAACATTAAAAACGTTTCACAATAGCACAAGCATTATGAGAGATCAGAATAGGTTAGGAAATGAAAATATTTTGGAAATTATTGGTTTAAACAATAGGTACTTAGGTAGTCATCAAATGATTAAATGTAAGGTCATAAATTTCTATTTTTATAATAATAATCACAAAATTAAAAAATATTAATAGATGAAAAGTAATTTTCTTCTAATCAAATTTATTTATTAAAGAGTTAGAAAATATATTTCTTAGAAAATGTTAATTGTTCATATTTTTGCATCAATTTATTAAATACAGTGGTCCCCATTATAACACGGGTTTGCAGGGTGGTGATCCGACCTGTGTTATAAGATAACTGCACTATAACTGATGGCTTCTCTTATTAATTTAGTGATTCTAAGTTAGAGAATAAGAGAAAGCTGTCCAATTTATCTAAGAAGGTTTGTAATCTTCTTTCTTCTGTAATCCATTCTCATATTGTTTTTTTCCGGAATATCCAACTCCTGTTTTATTTGTACTTTTCAGACACCACTTTTCACTCGATCTATTATGTTTAGTTTCTCCTTAATGGTATATAATTTTTGTTTATTGTTTGCCAATGTCCATTAAATTATTAAATGTTATTAAAACAATAACTATATTTGTAAAACTCACTACAAACATGAAACAGCCACCAAAAAAACACATGTATCAGATACGAACTCTCATTACAAATAATCTTTTGTTTGCTTTGAATACTCGTTTCAAAGATGTTTTGAAGTTGCCATATGAAAATTTTTAATTTTTTTTTCAAAGATATTTTGAAATTTATATAAATTACCATCAGAATTATTAACATGAATTCAAATTTCTATTATTTTATCATAAATAATAATAATAGTTCTGGAAGTTTTGTTAATTTTAGTTTTGTTATTATTTAAATAAAGCAACAAGAAGTTAGCAAGGCAGATAGACATTGATTATGCAGTGTATAATATTTTTCTCAGAATCTCTTCCAAAAGAATGGGGAACAGGAAAGATCCATGGTATATATGAATCTGTGGTATAAACGACAGCATTGTATCTGGGGAGCACTGTATCACTGTTTTAAATAATCAATTTTAAATAAATTTATATATATATATAAATATTTTAATTTATTTTTTTAAAATTTAATTATTTTTTTTAATATATTTATATATATATATAACATGAATATCAAAAATTGTATATATATATATAGTTTTTGATATTATGTTATAATAATTAATGAATCAATAACTTACCATCAGAAGGTTTCTTGACAAATTTAACATCCAAGCTTTCAAAACGTTCACAGGCTTTATTCACATCAGGAACCATAAGCCCAATATGGCCTATAATGTTTAAATACTGATTTTAAAACAAACTTTTCTGACATCACAATTAGTAGTCATATAAATTACTCAAAAATTTATTTAAGAAAAACTGTACTTTGTAATTTTATGTTTGCTATGTAAATGCTTTCAAAAAATTATAAAAGTGATTTATATCCATAGCTATATATCCATATAAATATTTTAAAATATTGAAATATTAAGTAATTTATAAATCAGTCAGATAGCTAAAACTAATAAATTATTCTGCATATTATGCAGAATTTTAATAAAACTGTAAAATTAAAAAAGAAAAACCTAAAATCATTTTAGTTTTAAAAAAGAATTTTTATTAAAATGTTATAAACATGATTAATATATGAGCTATTACAGAGAGCCAGATTTGTATATATTGTGGTTTTAAGCTATAGCATTTAAGAAATCCTTTCAAATGCTACAACTTAATGACCACAATACACTTACAGTGGAGTCCTTGTTTAATGCCAAGGTTATGTTCCCAAAAATCACAACATTAAGTGAAACCAAAATATCCATAGGCATAATGCTATAAGTCAGGATTACATTCCTAGAATACTTTCTTTGTAATACTAGAATTGATACTGTTTTAGTAATTTTCATCATCTAGTCATTATTATATTGTCTAATAATGGAATGAAATGAATGTGAAGCACAATTTAAGTGTAAATTTTAATTGAAAAATGTTACATAGCAATTAAATCTTAGAATTTACAGGAATGAAAATTATTTTCTAATAAAAGATACCTTAGAATTCACAGATATTATGTTCATGATTAGTTCTTCTTAATGTTAGTTCTCAATCATTCACTAATAATAATGCCATTCCTATCACATATATCAATTATATCTGGCCAGACAACAGAGAAAGGAGATAGACAAGTTGGGCTTAGACTCTCAAATGATTTTTCAAAGGTGGGATTTGATACCAGTTCCCTCTAGTTGAAAAGTTGAAGCATTTCCATGTGATTAATCTGAATAAATGGCCTGTTGCAATGTAGTTTAAAAACAATATTGGGATTCTTAAACAATATTGTAGATCTGAATTAACACTCATATAAAATGTGATTGCCTGGTTATCTACAATTACATAAAGTTTCCAACATGTTTTCTGTCTCTTTATGAAGGAAATGTAAGAAAATAAGTCTTAAAAACTTTAATATTTTAATTGATTTAGTTTTTTTTTGTTTGCAATGTAATAGCGAAACAATGGACCTGCTGTATTTTTCTTTTTAATGAAGCACAAATTCTTTTGTAATATGAGGTCTAAGCTGTAGCTTATCTAACTTATTTGCATATTTAACATTAGCTACTATATTAATAATTTAAAAATGAAATTCCAATAAATTACGAATTAAATGTTTCAGAATTTGCAAGAAATATACATAATAAAAAAAATGAAAGTTTATATTGCATTCTTAACACACTAAAACTTTTGAAATATTACAATCGATCATAGTTTAAAACATAAATAAACACAAAATCGTGCACAGATAATAAATAACTAATTTCAGAATAGAAATTAGTACAAAATCACTAATATTTTAGTTTAAGGCTTACCAGGTAATTCCCTATTCAATTAACAAGTCTATATAGAATAAGCAGAAATAAAATTCATTTTCTCTTGGTTTTACAATATCAAGTTATCTGTCTTACAACTGTTAGATAAACACTAATTGGTAGTTACTGACATTAAACTACCAATTAGCATTTACCAGGATGATATAACTGAACCAAACTCTGTCATAAATGAGGACGTATATATATTTAATGTGACATAAATGTTTCATGTAAATATAAAAAAAATGCTATATCTAGTTTTAGAGAAAACTATCTTATTCAATTAAGGATAATATTAATCATGATTGATTAATCATGATCGAAATGATAGTTAACAAAATTCTTATGCATGTAAGAAAAAAAATTAATTTCTTTTATTATAAAGGTATTCCTTGACTTATATCATCAGTAATATCTGTTACTGGTCAATGCACATTTAACCATGTGCAATCATGTGATATATCAACAGTGTCCATTCTGTATCTACTTCTTTGTTCTTGTTAACTTTATTATGATACTGTATTATACCATAAGTATTGATAATGAGCAATTGATAAATATAGAATATTTTTGATTTATTAACAAACCCCCTCAGACTTTGACAAGAGTGATAATAAGCAATTGATAAATATAGAATATTTTTGATTTATTAACAAACCCCCTCAGACATTGACAAGGGGAGTGCCAAACATGGCCCCCTCTGATTTTGCCAATTTTTACATATGATGTAGTACTACCCTCCCACAAACTCATGGTAAAGTAATATGACTCAACTCTCAAGCATTCCTGAAAAAAGGGGTTTAAAGTTTGCTATGTTGTTTATATACAATTGATATTAGCATTTTAATAAGTTCTGCCACAGCACGATGGGTTTGCCGTTCGATTAATGTAAGGTATTATCAGAAGACTGCAGGTTCAAATCTCCTCTTTTTAAGAATTTTTTTTATTGAAACTGAAATGGATTATGGTACAATGTATTTTATTAATGAAAAATTACTATTTTGTGTTTATTTAATTTTTTTGCTATGCCTTTTTAAAATTTCTATCACAAATATTAAATACACCATATAAAGGAATGTAATTAATAAACAAATTCTTTTTTACACAAAATATTTATTTTAATTAACACATTTTATGAACACTACATTTCTATAAACATATAGTGTTTTCATTATTGAAATAGAGAAACATATTTTATTGACATTTAAAAATAAAGATTTGTCTTCAATCAACTTTGATGCAAATCATGCATATAGAATCATCAATTTAAATACAGGGGCATTTAATTAGTGGAAGAATAACAAATGTTCATTAATAAATTTGCGCATTGTTAAACAATATTCTGTTTTGAATACTTTTATGATGAGTATCATCTTAATAGATATACATTGGTCATAGAGATTGAGATGGTTCTTGATGAGGAATTATAATAATATCTGTATTTGTTAATTAAAATAAATATTTTGTATAAATTACATTCCTTTATATGTGTATTTAATATTTGTGATAGAGAAATTTTAAAAAGGCATAACAAAAAAATTAAATAAGCACAAAATAGTAATTTTTCATTAATAAAAATACATTGTACAATAATCCATTTCAGTTTCCAAAAAAAATTCCTAAAAAAGATGAGACTCGAACCTGCAACCTTCCAATACCTTATGTTAATCAAACAGCAAACCCATTATATTACAGCGGCACTTATTAAAATGTTAATATCAATCGGTATATTAATAACATAGAAAACTTTAAACCCTTTTTTTGGGAATGCTTGAGAGTTGCATTGTATTACTTTACTATGGGTTTGTGGGAAGATAGTACTACAACATATGTAAAAATTGGCAAAATCGGAAGGGGCAATGTTTGGCACTCCCCTTGTGAGGGTTATTTTTACATTTTTATAATAATACATTTTATCAGGTAAGTTTTCTATAGATAATCAAACTGTTTCATAAAAATAATAATTATTGAAACAAGTTATATATATGTATTGGCAAAGTGCATCAACAATTTGAACAAAATATATCATTCAAAAATTAAATTAATGATATGAATGAAACTCATTTTGAATATGAAGATTAACTTATTCATTCAATTTTTGGCAGTACATACCAGTTTCTGTAGCCAAATCCCCAAAGAACAGTAATATAAAAATCCCATTAAAACAAGAAATATCCATTCACAGCCAGCTATCAAATACATATTGAAGCTACATCTTATTAAATTCATCTCTATACTAATATTAAATAAATTTTATTTTTTAGATAAATTCATAGAACAAAAATTTATCTTTTAAATTAAGTTACTATAGTTACTAATAAAAACTTTACTCATCTTTATATATTAAAAACTAATATTTATCATTTAGCATACAACAATTCATTATGGCACATTAAAAAACTAAAATTTGATTAAGAATCAAATCAAATATGGTGAGATTCTTCTATGAGTAAAAACCAAAAAACTGCTATTCAGAATGATAAAAATTTAATAGAACCAACATGCAAATACTTTCATGTATATATCAATCTTTAAATACAAAAATAAAATTCAGAATATAAATATTTATTATATTTATATTTGAATTTGGGAAATCTAAATGTTTTTATTCTTTAAATATGCTTTAGATTTTATTCCTAAAGATTGAATATGTACTTGAATGTGCTCTCACATTTATTATATTAAATTTTTATGATTCTAAATAGCAAATGATTCGTTGTTATTTATTTATTTATGAAATAATACATCCACATTAAACAAAAGTATAATTTATATTTCTAAAAATATATATTTCAATTTATTAAAACAGTAAAATAAAAAACACTTACCAAATCCTCTTGGATCAGAATTTCCATTATGATAACTTTGATTTGGGTCAATCTCAGTTCCCCAGTTACTTTTATAAAAATAATCAGTATTATATATATATCTTCTCTTATTGAAATAAAAATTTATGATTTTACTTACTGTGTTAATTCTAAAGTTGCTTTTCTTGACATTGCCCATTCACACCTTTGCTTGGGTTCTTGAGGAATGTCAGCTGCATTTTCATATCCCATGAAGTATAATGAAAATTTCATTTCAGGAAAATCCATTTTATGTAGCAACCTTAAAAATTAGTTTTCTGAATTATTCAGAAATTAGAAAAGAAAAATTTTCTTTTAAGATTATAATAAATCAATATACATTACAAAACTACTTCCTACATAATTTGAAATCATGGAATGGATCTTACCTCATACCAAGAACTCTGGTGTAAAAATCAAGTGACTTTTTAGGATCTTTAATTCTGTACATAGTTTGTTGAAAGATAAAATCCTGATAAAAAAACTGATTATAAATTTTGATTACTAAAATTTATAATCTAATTAAAAATAAGAATTTACCTTTGTGCTAGGATCAGGTTCAGAACAAACCTGCTTTACTTCTTCTGCAGTGAGTGCAGACATTTTGAAATTCTGAAAATATTTTGTGCTTAGGGCATGTTTGTTAATCTTAGTTATATATTTTATCCTTGAGAAAAACATTAAAATGCAGTAAAGAAAACAGTCCACAAACTTGCAATATGTCTGAAATATTTTATTATTTTGCTTATCATCTATTTTATTAAATTAAAAAAATGATATATTCAGTTTTTAAACAATTTTAATGGCTTCAGATAATTTGCTTATTTATTATTAAAATTAACAGTACAATAGGTTTTCTACTTTTGAATTCTGTGGATAATAATATTTTATTTATGTTGAATTTCCACTAAAACATAAATAAAAAATAAATGTTTTTTTTAAGATTATTATTTAATGAAACATTATTGTTAAATTTTCTTATATTTTATTAAACAATTTTGTAGCAAAAGTATCACTTATGGTCTTAAATTTTCATAATCATATTTAAAATATACTCATAAATATTTTTTATTTATATGAAATTTTTGAAACAAATTAGCTATATAAATAGAAGACCTATTGTATTTATTAAACTTAAAATATTAGAGACAAAATGCAATACAGTATATTGTAATACCAGATTAGGGAATATTACAGAGAAGGTTATGCTAGTTTTAATTAGGCTACTGAATCATGCATGGAATACTTTTAGAGACAGCCATTTTTACAGCCTACCACCAGTGGTGCCGAGACGGCAGGGAAGAGGGGACAAATTCCCCAGGCCCGTAGAAGATTGAAGGGCCTGGGCTGCTTCCTAACAATAAGAATTTATTATATATATGGGCTCAAAACCTGGTTCGTACCGGGGCCAAGGATTTCTCTCGGCACTACTGCCTACCACATGCTGGCCACCATCCATGGAGGATCAATTGAAAGATAGAAATTCAACAGATAGGAATTAAAAAACAAACTATGGCACCAGGAATCTTCCAACATTTTGAAGACAAATCTTCCAAGATGATAAGCAACTGTTTTACCATGTAGTCTTCCAACTGACTTGCTATAGATAAATATTTTATTTTAGTTATTCTTCAATAAAGCAAGCAAAAATATTTTTAAAAATTATTATTACGTGTGCAGTAATGATTTTGACTTTCTTCAGCAGCAACTGAATATCCTATTGTATTGACAACAGACTGTAGATATGACTGAAGAGAAAGAGAGAGCCATGGATGGCCAAAATCATTACTGCATATATAATGGTAGTCTGTAATAAATACTTTTGCCTGTTGACACTGCTTATTTTCTATAGTTTATTATTTGAAGGAGAAAGAAAATAATGATTTTCAAGAAAATATTTTGAAAAATTATTAAATTTGCCATCTATATTATATAACAAATTTTTTTAAAGTATGATCTAGCTGTTATATCTCAGATAAGTCTGCAAATAATCTATTCATGAGCAATGCACCTGTTCATATTCCTGAGGTAATTCTCTTGTAAGTAGATAGGATGCAACATGTTATGGTTGATTCTCACAAGCAGATCCGAGATATTACCTTAACTGAAAATTAAAATTATGACAGAGCTAAACAATAATTTTTCATTATTAAATTTTTTTATATTCAATGAAATAATTTTCAGGGATTATTTAAAAAACAATAATCAAAACTAATAAAACAGAAATCAATAACTTCAATTTAAAATATAGTGATGCTTCGCAATTCGACATTTGAGTTTCGAAGGAGTGGCGCAAGCGCGTGCATGGAATTGTGTGATGTCATTTGCTATTTGTCAGTTCTTTTTGGGCTACTTTGGTGTTTGCCCATGTTGTTTGTATTAATTTTCAATTTTTCATTTTTCAGAAAGTAAAAAATTTGTAATTATTATTATTTTTTTGAGTGAAATGTAAGGATGGATTCAAAGAGAACTGATCAGAGGAATAATTCCGAAAAGAACACTTGATTGAGCAAAGAGAAGAAAAAAACTGTTGATAAAGTGCCGAAAGGTAGAACAATTAAAATGTAACTCGAGTATGGCGTTCATAGGATAACTGTGACAATGTTTTGCAACAGAGAGAAGATTATGGGTGTTAGGATGTTTGCTGGAAGACTTCAATCCAACATCTAAGGGCTAATAAATTGTGTGTTGTGTATAAAATAGTGTATTTTGTAATTTAGTTTGTTATAAAATAATAAAATACATATAATAAAGTAAATAATATAGTGTATCTCTCTCACCTTATCCGTTAGGGGAGTGGAATAGGGACCGATAACGAATTAATCTATTTTATAGTCTTATATGGGAAATATTGTCCCGCAATTCAATATTACTTCGGCGACGGATTAGTGTCGAATTGAGAGGCATCACTGTATCATGAAGGTTTAGAAAAAGGCTAAAACATTTCTAACGATTATTTCACATGATGATAATATATGGGAAACTAAAAATAATACAATGATGACAAAACAAATTATTAAAGGAAACGAATGCTGTATAACTTTAAAAAGTAAATATTACATTAGTATTGTATGGGCAGTTAATTTAACATACAGTATGAGCAAACGCCTACGAGTTCGATAATAAAACAAATTTCAACAGCATAAAAACTAGCTTTGCAAAGTAAAGCGCGATTATGTTATTGCTTCACTCTATTTTATTTGTGAGTTAAATCTGATTAAATATTTTTATATTATTATAACATACGTAATTAAGTTCTTCTAATGGCTTATTAAAAATAAAGTATACCAAAAATAAAATATTGCATGCATTACTAATCACCTTTACAAAGTCCTATGGGAGGATCGTGAGGAGGATATAGATTGCCATTTAGTTTTATCATTTATAAATGAATTTCAAAATAACGAAAAAATAATATAAATATTATTTTGACGAAATAAATTATGAGAATTTTTATATTATTAAATTATTTATAAACTGATGATGACAACCAGGTTTTAATGATTATATTAAATCCCGATATAATAATTATAATGCGATTAGATCATTTGGAATTTTAAATCACTATCTCGTCTCAGATTTTTTACTATTATAAATTTTTTGTATTTCTTTTTTGACTGATTCTTAGCCAGAGATTACTAACGGCGGCCATTCCAATGCTCAACACGATTGTCAATACTAGTAGTAAAGTCAGCCATTTGGAATTTTAAATCACTATCTCGTCTCAGATTTTTTACTATTATAAATTTTTTGTACTTCTTTTTTGACTGATTCCCAGCCAGAGATTACTAACGGCGGCCATTCCAATGCTCAACACGGTTGTCAATACTAGTAGTAAAGTCAGTCGTGTGGTGAAGGATAGGATACAACGAGCGGAACTATTAGCTTGATAGCCGCGGTTTAGAAGCGTGCTTTGCTTCGACCTGGAGGATCCGGGTTCAATTTTCAGGTCACATACCTCCAGAATTTTTTCAGGAGAGGCCATCCCTCCTGATAAACCCCAACCTCTATCTGACAGCTGACTTCACTAGGGATGTGGGAGATCCGTGATGATCAATGGAATACACCGTTGCTTAATACCCTTCTGGTAGAAAGCAATATAAAACATCGTGAAAAATCAGCCGTTGATCATCCTGAGCCGGACCCAGAATTGAATTCGGATTCTCCAAGTGATAAACCAATGCTTTACCACGCAGCCATTTGGCTGACTATTTTGTGTATTACATTTATAAATGAAACCATAAACAGAAAACATTATTCGATAAGAGACTAGAGCTAAGAATAAACTTGCAATTATTGATAATGCTATTTGCGCGGACAATCGATCCAAATAGATCGATTGTCCGCGTAAAAACGATTTGGCTTTCCATCCGGAGGAACCTGGAAGATTAATATGAACAGTCCAAGATCAGCCCACAATATCTGTCCTATGCAGTTCAGAGAATCCGTCTACAGGGGTTCAATTCTCGGTTCCATGCTTCTAAATTTTTCATGAGAGATCTGATCCTAGACTAATGAACTCTTTCCTTTATCACAGGCCTAATTTGCATGACTATGAATGGCCTATAATGGATAGGTTAGTTTTGTTTTTCCATAGCTTCATGGGATATTTATCTGGGGCAGCCCCTTATAGAACACACCACAGGCTGGCCAATATTCATAGTAGAGTCAACTGGAAAGTTGAGATATGGAGGTTCAACGGGCCCCCTGAAAAACTGGCGATATGGGAGGTATGGCCCATAATGACTTTGGAAGAATCCCGCCACTAGTATTAACATGACTAAAAGCAGCATAAACTTAGGAAGATGGAATGTGACTTATGTCAGGAAGTTATAACCAGTCTGCGATATGATTGTATATTTAATATATTTATAGTTATATATGACTTCAAAATTAATGGAAAAATTTAATGAATGATTTCTCAAAAAGAAAATTCTTATCTTTAACATATGAGTCATTATTATTTTAATGAGTCATTCGGATCGGCTGCTTTAAAATGTTTCAGTTTTCCACCCATATAACCCGAAATCAAATCAGGATTCACCTCAGAATATTTATTGTATTTGTTACTGTTCACTCTCAACAGGATGGCTACAAGATGATAGGATACAATATAGGTTCAATAATCATGTAATATTTTCACTTCGATGCACAAACACTGTAAATAGTGAAACAATTCAAAATTTAGTAAAATATTTATGATAAAATAAACAATAAATATTGTGGAAGAACATTCGAAATAATCTGTCTATTATAAAAAAAATTTTGTTTTTGACGTTTTTAAAATAAAAATAAACATATTTATTTTTAATAAAATAACTAAATGAAATCTTTGGGTGATTAATACAAATTATTTTATATTATCGAAACAATATTAGAAATTATTGTATAAACATAATTTTTTAATTTCTTGTTTTTGAAATTATTTGTGAACATTAAATAAATAAATAAATAAACTGCGGTATTATTTATTTAATGTTGTTATGCTGTAATTATTCTGTTTAAGTACATTTTCCTCTCAAAATAAGTTCTGAAAACTTCTCAGAGAAGTTATATACAAAATATTTTTGTTTGATTTAAAAATATTCTACCGTTATAAATTTACACGAATATAAATTGGATTTATTTCCGGTTGTTATCGTCCAGTAAAATGCTGTAATTTATAAGTGAAATTCCCATAGCAGTGGGTAATCGGTTAACGAACAGTTCGGATAACGAATACACTTTTCTCCCAAGTCAAGTTTCTTAATTATTTCTGCCTTTTTGACCACAGTCAATGTCTTTTCGTTTTTCACGTTTTCCAATTTGTGACATTATGTAAACATAAATAACAAACACTAATACAGTAAAAAAACAGTTTCACAGTAAACAGAGTATTGAACTTAAAAAACAATCCGATTATAATTCCTGCACAATGAATGAATAGCGACTGACAATTTGTTTTACATCATTTTCTCTCACACACACATGGCAAGTTGTGTCCATGGTTGACATGAAAATTCCACGTGGACGGCATGACGGTTCGCAGAGTGTTGGACTATTGGAAGTGTTAGACTACAGAGACTCAACTGTACTTCTGAAGAAAAGTCCAACATAAAAGAAGGTGAGGAAAGCTTTATTTAACCAGTTTAAGTTAAATAGAAACCTAATTTATGAAAATAATAAAACAGAAATCAAACAAATCAAGAATTAAAAAAGTCCTAAACTTACGATGGAAAAGTTGGAACAGAATCCCATTGTAAGTCGAGCACTCCTGTATGCTATAGTACACAGTATATATACTGTACTGCTATTCATCATCATTATAGTACAACTCATGCACAATAATATAATCATCTCAGCATAAATGTTTTATAGAAACTACTGTATTGTACACAATTGTACAAAATACAATATCTATACATTTGTGAATATAAATGAAGGTATATTTGTATCCAGTAATGGTATGTAGTTATATAGAAACACAATTTATTTTACATTTCTATATAAAAAAAATTTGTACAGCTCTATAATTGTATAAACTATGTACAATGTTTATATATAATTTGTACAAGCATTGTATTTGTTTTATTTTTATAATACAATTAATTTTAAATTTATTGTATATTTGTATAACAATGCATCTTTTATATTTTTTATGATGTATAAAATATATACAATTTTATGTATGCAAAAGGTGTAATTTGTATGGCTGTAGAAAATATTGTAAACTAATTACAATTGTACCATTGTATAAAATCTACTTATACATGGTACAATTGAACAAAATGTGCCCAATAGAGGTACAATTGTACTGTAGATACAACTGTTCAAAATATGTGCCCTCTTTCTTACAAATGCATCTTCCTCTATGCTATTGTTGCAATTAGTCCACTTTCTTCCCTTTGTCCTATTTTCATTCATTCCTCCATTATAATTTTTCTGCATCAGTGTTCATTTTGTTAAAATTTCCTCCCATTCTCAATCTTCCTTAATGGTCACTAGGTGTATACCTCTCCCCATCTTCATTACTAATACTGGTGTCTTATTCATTTCTTCGCCATATTTGATAATGGTCTGTGTTGAGACAGAAAGGTCTTTTTTTTTTTCAATTTATGTAATTTTTTGCTACTTTGCACAATTAATGGCTGGTTTGGTTTGTATCATTATTTGATATGTGTTCTTTATTTTGTTTACATAGTAATATCTCCTTATTAAAAAAATTACCTTCTTTTAAAAAAAATATATAAATTTCATCAATATAAACATTTATGATAGAATCCCATATAAATATGAATTATTTGAAACTATCCTTAAGTTTTCATCTTTGTTTTTCTCATGATTCCTAAAAGGCACATCTTTCACTTTGGAAGCTATTGTTTGTGAATAAAAAAAAATTTACCAGTGGAATAGAGAGAATGATTTCTCTAAGAATTAATAACTAAATATTTTTTTAAATTTCTTCAGAATTTAGTAAATAAAAAAAATGATGTTAGCTAGATTAATTTATCTTTAAAATGTTTTTAGAATACTAATTTTCAGTCTCAAAATGACCATTGATTAACACATTTTGAAAATTCTCAATTGCCATTAAAGTATAATCCCTGATTTATGCAAATTTAGACTTTCATAAGTTCAACTTTATATAAAAAATTGATATGCAAAATATTTAAAATTATCTTTATACAATACTAATATACAGTGAAATTTTTCATAACACTGTTGCAATGATTGTTAAGATACTATTATAACAAGATAATGTTACAAAGTTTAATTTTTTTATAAGATAATGTTACTCTTAGATAACAACTGATGATAAAGTACTTGATTATTATAATGCTATACAAATTGTATGTGTGTTGCAGTAGTTTAATCTCCAGACTTTGTATGCTGTATATTTAATCTAGCTAAATGTTCCACCATAATTATTAATGTAATAAATTTATTAAAGCAATTTACATAAATATGATTTGTGTTCAAGGCAATATTATATGTCAGAAGCTTCTATATATTTTCAAATACAAATGACTTCAGATTTTCGATTGTTCAATTTATGATTTTGTCAGATAATACCAAAATCTCTAAATTTTATTTATAATTTTTAAAATATATGGTACAGACTCCAAAAACCATTCCAATATTGGAAAAGCATTACAATGAAATTTAACAATACAGCTGTTAAACTGCATGCATCATCATATTGGTCTTCATTTAATAGCAAAAATGCATAAACATATTTATAAAGTTTGAGAAGAGAAAAAATTTTCATAAAATACACAAAATATATTTTGCATAATTTATTTTCAAATTATTTATTTTTAGACAATGCAGTATACACTTTAATCCAGTAGTTTCCAAACTTTGTGTGTCTGCATCCCCCTTTTTTTCATAAAGAATTGGTATGCCCCTCATTTTCATAATAGTCTAATTTTATAAATACTTTCTATTTACAATTTAATACTACAAAACCATATTTTGTATAAATAAACTTCTTATATGTAAAAAATATATATTTATTATGGTGTAATAGTTTTTAATACAATTAAACAAATCTTATTAAAAAAAAAAAGAAAAATAGAATACATGTTTAGTACAACATAATATTTAATGTGATGGGTGAGCTTGTTTTTCAGCACAAATTCTTTCAAATCGAGTGATATCGCTATTCGCAATTCACTTTCAATCACTAAACAAGATAGATATTTTGTTTTTAAAATAGCTACAGCAGAAAATTTCTGGATAGGAATATATGTACTGTATAACCCTTTTGCTGATTCATTTTTTTCAACACCAATTTGAATTCGTTTTTTGCTTGTCAGTCTCAAAAATGACATTTTTGTTAATTCTTACGTGCCTCCTTGCAATAGGCTTGCGCCCTTCTCATGGGGCATGCCCCATAGTTTGGAAAACACTGCTTTAATCAATAATTGTTAAGTTTTACTTTCCTATATTTTTATGATTATGTTCTGTTTCTGGCAGTGTTGCAATCATTTATTAGGAAATGCCTACGGGAAATAGAATTTTATCTTTCTTTGAATTTTTCGTTTCTGCTTTCCTGGAGAGTTGTTATAAAATTCTTAACATAATTACAATGTTTAAAAAATGAATATAATAAATTACATACATCATTATTTCATGTTTGTTAAATATTTAAAACAATTAAAATTTAAATTCAATTATTTGATTTGAAAATATCTGATCTTTATAATACAGTGGGTGATCTGTTAACGAACAGTTCGGATAACGAACAAATCGGATAATAAACACTTTTTTGAAAGTTTTATGTTCGGTTAACGAACACATGTTCAGATAACGAACACTTTACAGAACAAACTGTGGGACCCGTGGACTGACCGAATGACAAATCAGCCGGATGGCTGAGTGGTAAAGCTGTGGCTTACCATTCAGGAAGATCCGGGGGTCCCACTCCTCCAATTTTTTAGGAGGGATCTGGCCGGACCATTGAAACCCATCCTTCAATCTTCCGGTTGACCCCATCATAGGACCATTGAAACCCATCCTTCAATCTTCCGGTTGATCCCATCATGGGTATTGGAATGAACAAATCGGATAACAAACACTTTTTCAAAAGATTTTTATTTTCGGTTAACGAACACTTCACATAACTAACTGTGGAACCCGCAGATTGATGGAATGACAGGTCAGCCTGATGGCTGCATGGTAAACTGTGGCTTAACATTCTGGAGGATCTGGGGGTCCCACAACTCCAATTTTTCAGGAGGGATCTGGACTCGGCCTGTTGAAACCCATTCTTCCAGTTGACTCTATCATGGGTGTTGGTCAGCCTGATATGATGGCAGCTCTATAAGTGGCTGCCTCCAGATAAAAATATTCCATGAGGCTATTTCAGCTTAACTAACCTAACGGAATGACAGGCTTAGGCCTTGTGCGTTCGTGGACTTATGGGTAAGGATGGAAGAAGAGTAATTTTTCCCAATTAAAATGAACTTGGAGACAACATAAAACAAATGAAAGATTTATTAAAGAAGGAAACAGAGATTTTACAATTTTTTGTATCAAAGATTTATTAAGAAGGTAAGAGAGGGATTTTATAATATTTTAGATCAAAGATTTATTAAAGAAGGTAGAGAGAGATTTTACAATTTTTTTGGTGTTAGAATGGCACCCATACCAGGTTGAGGTCAATAGGCTTGGGGATCTCAACCACGACAATGCTATTAATCATTTCCGAAAAATCCTGAAGAAGAGAGAAAAGCAATTCATTTTAGACAGATTCTTTATCGGAAATAAACATATATATGAAAATACAAGACTATGTATGTATATATTATTGTTATTACATATAAATAAACGTAGTAAGAAATTACATAATATATTATTGTTATTACATATAAATAAATGTAGTAAGAAATTATATAAATTTTTATTTATTATTGTTATTACATATAAATAAACGTAGTAAGAAATTATATAATTTTATGTTTTTTGGGTCTCCGGAACGAAATAATCAAATTCCCATAAAAACCTACGGTAAATCTATGATCGGTTAACGAACAATTTGGATAACGAACATTGTCTTGGAACGTATTATGTTCATTAACCAATCACCACTGTACAGTCAATTCTGCTTAATTGGGCCACTAGTTAATTGGGACAGCCACTTTTTTTGGAAATCTCAAAGAACAGAAACCAAACTAATAAACTAATACATAATTTAAACTCTTAATTGGGACAACAGCAAAAAAGGAATTTAGCAATTTTTGACATATTTTAGGGATTTCTTGAAAATATGTTACACTATGTACACTAATATTTGGCAACACTAGCATGATGCGAATCAGTTATCTATCGTAGTATGTCTGGCAAATATGAGTCTGTTTAAGTCAACCATTACTGCACCTATAGTCTATTTCAAGATAAGCTGACAGTAAATCACTACCATTGTTGTGAATATTTCTATACAAAAGATAAATAATCCCTCTTAGTTAAATTTGTTATTAATAATTTAAAATATAAACATGATATATTATCAAATAATTTGTTGTTTTAGGAAATAAAATATCGAAATATTATTGAAATGATATAAAAATATACCTGTTTTATAATCACAAGACAAAATTTTTGTTCTTGTTTTTATTATAGTTATTCGAAATAATAGCTATGTATTTAATAATATTTTTGAACTATAGTTTGTGATATTACCGTATTACTTCGAATTTAAGTCGCACCTTTTATTCAAATTTTTAAGACGCAAAATCTGGGTGCAGCTTAAATTGAAAGCAAATATTTTAACATCTTATTTCTCCCAATCTCCCACTCCCAAACAATCAGGTTTTTGCTTTACGCACTACACATGAGCATAGTATTACAACCATTAATAACAGTTTATTCAGTGGTCCTTCATTCATAGTTTTCTGGTTTAATCCAGTTGCAGTTTGATAGTAGCTGTGTAGAATTGCATCATATCTGGCCAAATTTTAATTATAAGAAAAATCACGAATTATTATAATGCTGTTTATAATCGCTGATAGAAACAACTTGCCACTTTTTATTATTTAAACAAAAAACTGCACCCAAGGAAAATATTCCTAAGGATGTTATAATTCGACTACAAAAGAATGCATAGATGACAACAGAACTGATGATAGATTGATTAGAACATGTTTTGGAGAAGAGATCAAACATGTTATAATCAATCTCGATAAATTAGGTAGTTCATTATGTATATTAGTACCTATTTAAGTAAATAAAAATGTTTCTTATTTTTCAGTACCTATTGTAAAAAATTTTTTTCCAATTTTCTGATTTTAAAATCCTACTGTGGCTTAAATTCGAAGTAATATGATAATTTATCTTTATTAATAAGCTATTTTCCACAATGTTTTCTATAATAAATATGAATAAAATAAGCAAGACATATTTTTATTATTTACTAAAAAGTATTAAAAAGAAAGCTAACTTCTCAAAACAAATTTAGGAAGGTCCTCATAAATATTCCATATTATCTATGAGGGTCAGTCAAATGAAAACAGGAAATATTTTTTTACAGCTCCTGTATTACAGACAGAGTTGGAACAAGTACACTATTTTTCAATGTAGTCCCCCTGCTTTTCGACGCATTTTCGCCACCGAGTCGAAAGGGCATGGATACCTCAGGAAAAAATCTTTTCGCTGCACATGCAACCACTCATGCACCGCCTGTTTCACCTCCATGTCGGTCGCGAACTTATGGCCACCTAAGGAGTCCTTTAGTGAGCCAAAGATGTGGAAGTCAGAGGGTGTGAGGTCAGGAGAGTAGGAGGATGGGGGAGGCACTCCAGACACAAGTCCTGGATAGTCACCATGGTTCCACGAGCCGTATGAGAGCACGTGTTGTCATGCTGGATGAGAACGCCTGTTGAGAGGAATCCGCAGCCTTTGGTGCATATAGCAGGTTTCAGAATGCCGCGCAGTAATTCACTATAGGTGGCACTGGTGGGTCTTGTCCTTATCCATGTAATGTTCCACTATGGGACCCTTGTGGTCCCAGAATAAAGTCAGAATCACCTTTCCTGCGGATGGCTGGCTGCGAAACTTTTTTGGCTTTGGTGATGTCACATGCTTCTATTCCTTACTGGAGCGCTTGGTCTGTAGTTGGTAGTGATGAACCCAGGACTCGTCTCCAGTCACAATCTGCTCCAAAAAGGTGTCACCTTCAAGTTTATAGCAGCGCAACAGCTCCTGGCAGGCATCGACTAGCCTCTCCTTCATTTCAGGCGTCAGCGAACGAGGGACCCATCTTGCGGCCACTTTCCGGTATTTCAGCTCATCATGGACAATATACTGAGCAGAGCTATGACTGACCTGTAATGCCGATGCAATGTCATCGATGGTGACCAGTCTCTCCTGCAGAATCATCTCCTCCGCCGCTGCAATCGCTTTGGCTGTCACAACACGATGTGCCTGGCCTGGCCTCGGTGCGTCCGCCAAACTTGTTGTGCCACTGCTGAATTTCTTACACCATTCGTACATCTGAGTCTGAGATACACATGCAGCACCATACTGTGCCAACATGCATTGATAGATTTCTATTGGTTTTGTGCCTTCACTGTGTAGGAAACGGATCACTCCACGCTGTTTTTCTTTGGTGCATTCCAACAGAGGGGCTGCCATATTGGAAGTGCCCGTATGTCTCCGCTGGGTCACATGGGGACGCCAGACCAACGCCAATTGATGGCGGGAGAGTCCACGTGCATGTGTACCGGGTTTGATCGCAATGGGACAGGTTTCGATTTTCTACAACGGTTTTCATTTGACTCAGCCTCGTATATCATCAAAAATGATTCATTATTATGCCTCTCAAAACAACACTGTAGGTGTATTTGTTTGTTGCATGTGCATTTATTTACAAATCGACATTGAATATAAGGCTATCTTTGGTGGTTCAGCTGTCAGCTTATCTTGAAACAGACTATAATGATATTCATTTAGTGTTGATTTTATTTAAAATTTTTAAATCTTTGCCAAGATGCCATGAAATGATTTTACACTTTAAAGTAAAATTGATTTGCTGGATAAAATTACACAATGATTTATTTATCTAAATAAATGAAAACATAGCCTTTCAAATCGAGTAAGTTATGATGATGATGAAATTATTTATGTCATAAGAATATTAAGGAAATTTTATTCTTTGACGTCATCATCAACAAATAATTAAAAGAACTTTATGCAATGAATAATGTCTTAGGAACAATTTCGGGAATGAAAGTTATTTAGCTAATTTGCCAGTGAAATAATGGTGGCTAGAGTATGTGCTACTTTCATTTCTTGGTCCACCATTTTGATTTTTCCAATTTTATAGCAGATGACAGACTTTCTGCTAAAAACTGTAATGCATTGTATAGCTATGTACAGTCTATGACAGAAAGGTTTTGATATCAGCAGAAAAGGTTCGGCTTTCGTACAGTACGCACAATTCGGATAACGAACATTTTCTTGGAACGGATTATGTTCGTTAACCGATCACCCACTTGTATTTGAAAAAATATGGGAATTTCACTTATAAATTACAGTATTTTACTGAATGGAATTTTCAAAGTAATAAATAGACAGTAAACATCATTAATATTTTAAGCAGAAAATAAACTTTTTAAGCGTTACTTCATTAATATAAAATTTTATACATCAATAAATTACGTTAACATCTTTTTCTTCAGACGATTTTACAAAAATTAAATAACCGTTTATTGTAATTTAATTTAATTGTATATTAGGCCTATATAATTAAATTTTTAATAAAAATAAGATGTACAGGTACAGTTCGTTCCAAAAAGGTAGTCACCTGCTTCGCAGGGTCTGAGCTTATATACAATATATATAGTATATACCGGTACAATTATTGTATATATATATATATTGTTATATTGTTACATAATAATTTCCAGGATGTTCTTCATTTGTATTATGGCTGTTATGTATTATTACTGATAAAATAATAAATGAAATTATTTAAAGTTGAATAATTATGAGTATTAATTTTCTAGATTTCGTTTTATTGATCGAATAGGGGCGGCCATCGATATATGGGGGCGGCCAACTAACAGTTGCACACAGGCAGTCTAATTTCTAGGCACGGCACTGAGCTGGAATTATTGAAGTGATTCTATGAGAATGCAGAGGTAGAATACATGCGCTTGCTGGGGATACAGTAAGATTAGATAATTGGCATTGATTCCTGCGATTAAAAAAATTTTAAAATTGTATTCTTTAAAATGTTTCTTTTCATCGACTAACTAATGATTCTGCAAAAATTTTTCGGACATGATAAATCAGAAGTAGTGTTGAACATCGATGTTTAGCATCGATAAAACCATCGAAAAGTAACATCGATATTAAAAAGCATCGGTCCCAAAAACATCGATGTTTTCTAACATCATGTTTTTTTTGTGCATTGTCAGTAGCAGCTGCATTGACATATTATTCATCTATTTCCAGTATTTTATCAACTACTTTAGTTTATTACTAGTATATCGTTCTTCCAATATAAAAACATTCAATGCTACATTGCATAGTTTATTTTCCTCATTATAAAGTGGACAGTCAAGTTACACTCCTCTTCTGGATGTCTGTCCATAAATCAGTTGTTAATAAGCAAAACTTCTGTTTGAGCTGTTGTTTTACTATGGATATCATATTACTATATTTATCGGAAATTAGTCTTTTAATCGTTGGTTGAGAAGGAATTTTGTACGAAGATGTTACTGTCTTTAAGAAATGTTGAAAACCTTCACCATCCAAATTCTCAATACACCATAAATATAAGAGCTTGATTTATCTTATTTTCTGCTGATTCACCTGATTTGAACTCCTCAATACTCCTAAACGTCACAGAAATTTTTCTTTGTTTTCATGGGAGAGGTTGTGACAATGATGCTTCATCATTGTCTTGATAAGATTTTTCTTCCTTCTGCAAGTCTTTCTGAACTTCAATAAATTGTGGATGTTTGCTTTCAAAATGAAACCTTAAATTCGTGGTATTATCACTAGTTTTCAGTTCTTTTGAATAATATATGCAAGTTGCAGAATTACTTTTAACAAAATATTGCCACAGTAAGGTTTCCGGAGGCATACTTACTGAGCTACAAAGGTATAAATACTTTGAAATTAAAAAAACCGAAAGCATTTCGAATATTAATTAAATGATGATAATAAAATGTCTCACGTGACGAATATAAGCACTAAATCAATATTGCCAGATGGATTGTTCGATTTTCCTAATGCAAAACTAAAAAATTAAATAAAATTCATCACCAATTATAAAAAATTTCATTTATAAAATATTATGTAATATTACTTAACCCAAACGTCAATTCTACTACATAAACAGAAAAAACATCGAGCATCGATACCAAAACATCGATGGTCATAGAACATCGACCTCTAAACATCGATGTCTAAAACATCGAACATCGATATCAAAACAGCGATGTTCGATGTTCAACACTAATCAGAAGTGTAGTTGTATTTCATGAATTGTCAGGCAACAATATTCCTTAGTACAGTGAGAAGTACTGTATTAAAGATAAAAATACTATTATGAATATTAAAAATACTATTTTGGAGGTTATTACAGAAATAGACGATTTAAAATTTAAATCAAAAGAAAGAATGAATATTCAGTATCTATCACTCATTGTACGCAATCAGTTAAGAAGTTTAAAAGTTGGTCCAAAGAGATTCGTAGAAATCCAATGTCAACAGTTTTTATCAAAATTATATCCAATATTTAGAACTTTGATTGTCACAATTTTGAACAGATTGATTGTTTTAAGTGGATTAAGCTCAAAAGTGGTGTTAATTGACAAAATGTGCAAAAAGTTTCGAATATACAGTGGTGGCCAGATGGCCGAGTGGTAACGCGTTAGCGTGTCACGTAGGAGGACCCGGGTTCACGTCCCGGGTGTGGCACCTCCTGAAAAGTTTTTTCAAAGTGCTGGATCCGGCCCGGAGATCCCCGTCCTTCATCATCCGGCCCTTCTCCACGGGTTTGGGTGCATCCCGTGATTGGAATGGCCGGAGATCCCCGTCCTTCATCATCCGGCCCTTCTCCACGGGTTTGGGTGCATCCCGTGATTAGAATGGCCCCGTCCCTTAGTAATCTCCCTGATTGGAAAGGGACGTAAAAATGCAAAAAAAAAGGTTTCACTGTATAACACAATTTAAGATAAAATGGAGCTATTCGGTGATGATAAAGAAGAAAGGGAACTTTTTGATGAGATATCATATGCAAAAAAATATGTTGATGATACAAAAATAAATGCTTGGAATGAACAAAAAATGTCAACCGATGCAATGGTAGGTAGAAATATTTAATCACTTTGATACGAACAACGTACCATTCAAGAATATTAAGAAAATAATTGGATTTGCATTCCCCTCCCTAGCACCAATGGTAAAACGGAAAGTTTTTTCTATGGTGAACAAAAAAACCTCAGGAAAACTCGCCTGTGCGTAGAAACGTTGAAAGCAATGTTACAAGTTCAGAGCAATTTTTCCAATTCGTGTGAAGAATTTTATAAGAATATTTCAAGTAATGAAGATTTATTTTAATAAATTAATTCTGCGAGAAAATAAGCCTAAACAATATAATTATTTATTTAACACATGATGAGGTGAGCCGCCAACAAATCAACAGAGGGCCACGGTTTGTGCATCTCTGACCCAAGCCAGTGGTGGAACTTAAAAATTTTGGCCCCCCTGCAAAATATTATTCGAGCCCCTACTACAAAAAAATTTATTTATAATTTGTTCCACTTTGTCACTGCCATCTTAAAGTGACGAATTGATGTCGTCTGGTGCGTAGCAGACAATAGCGTATCCTTCCGCCATTAGATATCAAAGTATAGTATAGATAACACATTTTCAACACTTTAGCCACTTTTTTTGTGCATAAACAATTGAATTAAAAAGTTTTCACTAATTAGCCTATAAATCTAAAGTCTTCATCATGTCTCTGATATTGTCATAAATAAACTGTATAAAAATTTTTAATTTTATTACCGTTTTTCCATTTTTTATTATTTATTTAAATTGTAATTTTCATGTGCTCCTGCTAAAAGTTATAATAGAAATGGATTATATACTTTAAGTAGCTTTATTATTTTTATTAATACTTAAGAATTATTTTAATTCTCTTTGCTTCTTGCGATGAACTGCCAAAAAATTAACAGAATATTATCTAACCCATTTGGCTAATTCCTTATCAAAAGGGGCGTTTTGGTCAACCAGGATTATTTATACTTAAATTTTAGGACAAATTTTCGATTTGCATATGCAATAGTTACGTTGACACTCTTCGTTCGGTAATGGAATAAGCGGTAAACTGTTGTTCTGGAATTGCTGGCATTTATGTCTATCAGTAAACGACTTATGGTGGGGTATTCATTATGGAAAAAATGGTGGTGTGCCTTCATATGAATGACAGATTTAGTAAAATCGTCATATCTACTTAAACCATGGTTCCCAATGAGGGCGCATGCCCCACAGAGGGGCAATTTTACTTTAAGGGGGGTGATTCGAGACTGAGTTATTAACAGTGAACGTTTTGCATTTCTTATGATTCTAGGGGGCACAATATATATTTATACAGAATATAAATATATATTGTGACACACATTTTTAAAATTAAAATCAGAATGTACAGGTCGATTTTGAAACTTTATTTGGTGTTTTTTCGTATCACTTTATATTATTATTATTTTTTAAACAATTTCTTAGTGATTTCTTCCTCAGTACTTCAACTGTCCTTTCGTTTTTTTATTTACTCCTTCATGGATGCCATGTTCTTCGGAAGCTTGTAGCTTATTTAGACCAAGTTAATGATCTTTTAGGATTCCTATCTACTTGAATAGAGTTCACTTTTTAAATAACAAAAATTATGTCACGGGGGCATCAGGATTTTAAAGATGCTTAGGTGGGGGCTTGGCCAAAAAAAGGTTGGGAACCACTGAATTAAATGATCTTTCACGACTTTTCAAAGACTAGTTTAGTTGATACATTCTTATATTACATTCTGGTGTCGATACTGTGCCTTCATTTCCTTCCTGATTCTGTAAATAGTCCTTACCGAGAAACCGGTTAATTTCTCCATCAAATTTACGATATCAATTGTAGATTTATCGGGATTCAATTCTACCCAGGTTCTACTAATCTACCGTAAACGTTAAGTATAATCTGCTTCGTTTGACTATGAAGAATCTTTCCTCTCATATTATTTTTTTACGTAAGAACAAGATGCCATCTTACTTTTAGAATAATCTCGAATACGAATATTCACGATTACATTTTTTTTTTTTTAATTTCGTCTTTTTCTATCCCCAGACTTTTGTATTATATCGAGGATAAAAATAAGAATTACGATTGCAGCGAGATTTTGAAACTTTATACACGAAAGTATTCTGATCAAAGATGCGTTTCAAACCTCAACAGATTAATCACTGATGACTTGCTGTTTAAGTTTGGAATGCATCCCAATATTTCTTCTTGCAGACGAACTAAAACCACCTCACTCGTGACGTCACTGCCTTCTGAAAGTGGTACAGACTATAAATATTTTTATTAGAAAATAACAAAATTGAAAATTATCAAAAGAAAATATATTTAAATTTTTAAATTCTTTCTCCTGGATTTTAAATTTGCAAAATCTTTAATCGCATCTTTTATTTCCATATTTTTGGCTACTACTACTACTACTACTACCGCACTGCTCTGATTTAATGAATGTTTCATTGTTTTCATGGTGCATTTAATTTTTATTGTATTATTGTTAATTTTAAAAAAGAGTAAAGAAAGTACAGACAAATAGGATTTGGGCCCCCTATAATTCTGGGTCACCCCGCGTTGCGGGGTCTGGCGCATTGTAGTTCTGCCACTGGCCCAAGCCCTGACCTAGTATATACAGTACTTAAGTCAAATAACGCTTTTACTTTAAAAAGTTTTACTAATTATAATAATAAAGTTTTAAATTATATAGACTTTGTCAAACACGAGTACTCCTCAAGTGCGGGGCCTGATTGGGTGCAATCGGTCCAATCGGCTTATATCCATCCCTACCTAATTAACAATTATGTTAGCGATTGTATATTTTTATAATATAAGAAAAGAATTGTAAATAGAACAAAACTGTCCTGTCATTTAAATAAATAAATAATTTAAAGAGTATACGAGAATTTTTCATCGGAAACAAAATAGTTATTTTTCTGTTTCTTGATGAAGTTTTTGGTTACTTGTAAAATTGTCTTATAAATTTAATATACAATATTGTACACTGCTTTTCTATATGATTACATTTCAATTTAGGGTACTGTATTACTTTATCACAGTTTGATTATAATATTTCATTACTACAACTTTAATATTTCTTTCTTTATATAATTATTTTTATTTTTTATTATAATAAAATTTGTAAATTTTAGGACAAATTTTCGATTTGCATATGCAATAGTTACGTTGACACTCTTCGTTCGGTAATGGAATAAGCGGTAAACTGTTGTTCTGGAATTGCTGGCATTTATGTCTATCAGTAAACGACTTATGGTGGGGTATTCATTATGGAAAAAATGGTGGTGTGCCTTCATATGAATGACAGATTTAGTAAAATCGTCATATCTACTTAAACCATGGTTCCCAATGAGGGCGCATGCCCCACAGAGGGGCAATTT
>AYEL01026812.1:0-20947 GCA_000484575.1 Olivierus martensii | reverse complement strand
TTCGTATTGCATGTTTGAACAAGTCGCCGACAAGTGAGTAACTCGTCACAAAAAATTGTTTCGGTTTAGTATGTACTACCATTTTATTATAATTAATTTTATAACAATATATTGATGGGAGAAAGTCGATAAAATAAATTCAATTTTAGAAATGCTTGGCGGGCCGCATAAACATGTTTAACGGGCTGCGTGTTGCTCATCCCTGTGTTAGATAATATTGAAAATAATGATAAATAATAAAAGAGCATAATAAAATAAAACAAGACAGGTCAGAGTTAACTTCTTCACAGTTTGAAAGTTTGCACTGCCTAAGAGAAGTCAAAAGTTGGCATTGCTAACCAACAATCTGAGGTGTGCAATTAAAAGATAGTTTAACATTTGAAAATGTAGCAGGGAATGGTGAATCCATATCCATTCCATTGACAGATGTCCAATGAGCACAGAACAATTTTGGAAAATTATATATAAGAAAACAGAAGATAAGTATGCCTCTTTCTCTCTCATGTATTAGATATATCTACAACCAAGAATTGAATAGCTCTCTCCTCTTAGGGAAAATCTAAAGTCATAATGAAATTGTCAATTATACCATAAAATTCCAGTATGCTGCTTTTTGCTAATTGCCAAGAAATTGCCAGTTTTATTTGTATTCTGTTTATAGTTTGTTTAAATCTAGTGTTTAATAATTTTAATTGCATTTTATTCTTTTATTGCCTTGTATTTCTTTTTTCTTGTTATTTAAATAAATGTACTATTTTTGTTCATTATCTTAGTTTCTGAGTCAGTTCTCCTATCCTGGACTCTGCACCACTTATCAAAGATTGGTCATTTCTTGTCCATACAGATAATCTAAGTCAGAGATCATCTATACTAAGATAGCCAACTCTCATTGAAACATTGAATTTTTTTGCTTACAGTGCCCCTATGAGCATATTTAATAATCATGATCAATACTGCAAAACTACTGATCAGGCATTCTTAACAAAAGCAAACTTACCATTTTTATAAAAACAAAAGTAATATCAGTAATTTTTTTAATATTCTATTATATCAATATTCATGAAATAAAAAGTTTATTGTTTAATTATAATAGTATTGTTTATTGTTTAATTGTTATTTAATAATGAATAAATTACTAAAACCATATATGAAATAAACAACCAAATTTCACAAGATTTATTTTTTAATTGATATTTTTCTAATACTAATAGGTATATTTTGTGTACAGTATAATGAATTTCAATATTAGATACCTTACAAATTCATACAGAATTACAGTCGAAGCCGGTTATTAGGGTGCTGGATATAAAGGAAATTCGGATATAAGGGACAAACACATCCAGTCTCGGTGAAAAACCTATGTTTTGTGTGTATTTTTCGTTGGATATAGTGGATTCGGATATAATGGAAAATTTTGCTATAAGGGAGATAATTTTTCATTTTTCTGTACTCTTCCTTGTGATGACCTCAGCCGGCCATCAGTGTAATTTATTTAAAAATAATAAAAACATCATAAAAATCCAGTTTGTTGCTTTTTGTATTAATAATTTAAAAATTAATGAATACAAATTAAATTAAAATTGTAGTTCCTTTAAAAAGACAAAATCCACAGGTGGCGCTGTACCATAAAAATGGCACCAGCAAACAATTTATTATATAAGTTCGTAGAAGTTTTAGAATTATATTCCAGTAACCCAAAAAGAAGAAGAAGCGTTATGCTCCAAGTTTGAGATTAAATGACAGGGATTTCTGTTCATTTATATGAGCGGGTAATATCTAGTATTAATTATTTCCCATTTTATATATACCACAGATACAAGATCCATAACCAGTAATCGAATAATTACCCAACTCAAATAACCCATATTCGGTTTAAAACCGAAATAACAACCCTAGTTGAAAATTCTTCAATGTTTAGTTTACTCACCTGATGACGCAGCGATTTGTTGCTCATTCAGATATAAAGGGAAATTGGTTATAAGGGACAAAAAGTGTAGGTCTTCTCGATTCTCAATTCTTATAACCAGCTTCAACTGTATTTTCTTTATTGATAAATTTCAAATGATAAATTTGTTTTTTTTTATATGAGTAAAAAAGGTCAATTACAAAGATACATATAATTTTTTCATTTAACTGTCATGCATGTTCAGTATGTTGATTTAAAAAATCAAGAGATACTTTGCTTAAGTTACTATATTTTTTTGTACAGATCCAGGTTTATGCAAATTGCTAGTTTCCTTTTCAAAAATCTTGCTAAATTCAATCACTGCACTTACTAAATTTGGTGATAGGCTAATAGCTTACATTTTTCTGATATTTTTTTAATATATTAATAATGTCAACTCATTCAGTTCTTTAGGTTGAGTTAATATATGAATACAAGATTTGCAGTCATCGTACTGCTTTATAATTTTGAGCTAACATAGCCTGCAACATAGACTAATGTGTTCTTTTCAATTAGATCATCATTGTTGTTTACAATTGAAGATTGTGACTCATCTATAGTGATTTTAAAATTATCATTATATCATTTAAAATTATCAAAGAATTAATTTGGTCCAAAGTAAAGAGTGTTTTATTTGAAGCATCTATTTTATTCTTGCTTAATGTATTTAAAAGAACATCAAAATCTGGTTCACAATTTCTAAATAAACTAGGATGTAATATATGAGTGGCCATTACTGCTTGAATAACTGATCTAAATGCAAGCAGTTAGGTTTGTTTTTTTGCCTTTGCTATGAATAATAGCAAAACTATTTTCCAGATCTTGTCTTTTTTCTTGATTTAATCTGTTCATCAGTAGAAACTTCAAGCCTTTTTCTTTCATATATGTCCACAAGTGAATAGATGCACTTAATGTTAGTAGGTAGCTTTTTTTTTGCAGATGGTATCACTGAAACAGCTCTACTTTTTTATTTATTTTAAAAACTTCCAAAAACATAACTATTTTAATTTTTCTTTTCATACATCATATGAGAAGTTAATGTTATAGCACAAACGAGTGGTTTTAGTATTATATATTCTACTGTGACACTATGAAACATTTCATCCATTTTCCCACAAAAATCAGCTGTAAAAAGGGCTTCAGAATGAAACTGATCTTAATAACAAACTGTAATAAACTATCTTAGAACACATAAAGAATACAACACTCAGAATAGAATTGTAAAAGTTTGTAAAAATATTTTAAAATTACAATTTTAAAATATTGTAAAAATGTGTATCTGAAGAGGGTGCAATACAGCACCGAAAACGTTAGTGCAGAGTTTCAGAACTTTTGAATGAAATTGGTCTTTCTCATTAATATGTAAATAATTGCACACTATGAGTGATGAGCAACTAAAGCAACAAAAAGGCTCAAAACTGCAACAACTAAATGGCTCAAAACTTAAGTAGCAAGCCTCACTCTTATGAGAGCAATACTTTTTTACATAAATATGTAGTTTTATTATCCTAGGAGCAATATGCTATTTTCTCTTTGAATAATCTATATAATTGCTTTATATATTCTTGTGCAGTCCAACGATGTCCTTTTGACTTTGTTTCAATGGCTTTAAACTGTGCTTGAATAAATTTGAAAATCTTATTTGGGAGATTACTTTTTAATTTATTTAATGCAACATTACCAAAAGTTTTCCAAGTATAAGTTATGTCAGCAGAATATTTTGCTTTTTTTCTTTCATTGTGATAATCATACCTACAACTTTCTAATTTTTAAAGTTTTAGGGAGTCACCTCAGTCTTATCTTATAGGCATTTTTCAGTTTTGTCAAAGCCAAAGTAGATATTCTTAAACATTCAGGATCAGAAGAAAATACAGTCGATTCCGCTTTGGGACATGTTGGGACTAATCCATTTTGGCCCAATTAAACAAACTAATAATAAATTCTAAAATAAAATATGTAATGTGAAAGTAAATAAATAAGTAGATAAAAAAAATAATAATTAGGTACCTATTTTAATGTTTTATTTTAAAATAGTACCTAATTATTAAATTTTTAGCGATCTCCTCTAACTTTTCCTTCAGTACTGGGCCACTGATATTCATGCCTCTCCTACTGTTTATAGAAAACCATTGATCTAATGCTTCTTTGATTTCTGGATCCTTTCCATCATGCTTCCTTTTGGATGTTCTTGGAATTTCTTTCTGAATATCCACTCCTCATGCAGTTGATTTTTTTTGTAGTAGTAGAACACATGATAGTAGATTTTGGTATACCAATTATATCAGCAAATCTATGATGGCTTGTATTTAAATGACTGACTTTTAATTTTATCCAGCAAAGCAGTTTTACTTGAAAGTGTAAAATCATTTCTTGGCATCTTGGCAGATTTAAAATTTTTAAATAAAATCAACACTATAAATGAATATTACTAGATACAGTATATAGTAACAGTAGACTCAAGCAGACACATACTTGCCAGATGTACGATGATAGATAACTGATTCGCATCACACTAGTGTTGCCAAATAATAGTGTACATAGTGTTGACATACTTTCAAAAAATCCCTAAAATATGTCAAGAATTGCTAAATTCTTTTTTTGCTATTGTCCCAATTAAGCATTTAAATTATGTATTAGTTTATTAGTTTGGTTTCCGTTCTTTGAGATTTGGCCCAATTAAGTGATTGCCCCAATTAACCGTGGCCCAGTTAAGCAGAATTGACTGTATATGATCTAAATTCTAAGCATATTCTTTATGCAGAAGATAATTCTTGTGATCTTTTATTTTCAGTGTGAATTATGTTTTGATTAATATTATCACAATTACCATTTGATTGCTTTATTAATGTTGATACTGCACCTGGATAAAGCTTTTTTTTTTAATGTGCTTGTGAAGTATTTTTTTCAAAATACAAAGTTAAATACTTTTCTAACTTAGTTTCTTACACTTGTAAGTCTTCAAATACATCAAGCCTAAATGCTGCAATCATACATTTTGTCTAAATAATAAAAAAAGATAAAGCAATTACCAATTAACACATGAAATACAGGGTGTCCATAAAGTTTCCTTACAATTTCAAGCTTTTATTACAAACACATATGAAGAGATAAATATATGGAAATTAATCACACAATAGCATTATATATTGAAGTTTTTTCCCATCACTTAATAATCCTTAATATGGACACCATGGGCACCATGCATGAAGCACATCAAGGCAAAAATTGATTTCCTGCCATGTCTGCTGTAACATAGCCTCATCAATGGTGGAAATGGCTTAGTGATTTGCTTGAGGTCAGGAATGTCCCATACCTTTGTTTGATACACAATGCCTTTAACATAGCCCCACAAAAAATCTAGCGACGTTATGTTATGTGAATAAGTGGTCAGGGGATCAGGCCATCCTGTCCAATCCACTGACCGGGAAATGTTTGTCCAGGAACTCACGAACATATATTCCCCATAGTGGTGGACCATCATTGTGCTGGTAAAGGACAGTTGGTTGAAGGTCATCCAGTTGTAGTATCACATACTCAGACAAAAGGTCAAGATAAACATTTGCAGTAATTGTTTTCTCCACGAAGAAAAATGGACCAGTGATTTGATTGCACATCAGTCCACATGACACATTCATTCACCTTTGGACTGTTTCGTTGCAGGTCCGTTGTCGCATGGGGGTTTCTGATCCCCAGATTCTTGCATTATGTGTATTCAATTTACCTGAAACATGAAAGGTCCCCTCATCAGTAAAACACGAAAGATAGCATGTTTTAATATATAAATTACTTATTAAAATTATATATATAAATGCAAAATTAAAGATGATTTTTTTAACTCTAAAACAAATAATTAATACTGTTTCTCAACAATGATCATCAAATTTTTGTAGAAAATGATCTCATTACAAAGAGTTGATTTCCTCACATTTCCTCTTCAGTAAAATAGAAATAATAATAATTATATATAAGATTAAATTATCTCTAAATAATTGAGAATAACACCTCATAATTTTGAAATAAAAAGAATTACAATAAAGTTGAGGAGAGGCATTTTCCAATTCTTTAATGAGATGCTAAGTAACAACTGATCATAAAAATTTTGTGATTCCTTCATTGTGGCACATTGGATATCTGCATAGATGCTTCACTTTGGCAGAAAGCCAGTAGTGTAGTGTAATCCCCTATTAGAAAATTTGAAGCATTCAGATATATTCATTCTGAAGAATAATCTGAAGAGAGACTATTAATATCAAATGTATTTGACAATATGGAATAAGTTATAGGAGAATGTAGGCAGTTTTCAAGTTTACAAGTAATTCATTCCTGGAATGCACTTGTAAAGAAAGAACTCTTAAGCTGAGAATCAATTTTTCATAGATTAATATTAAAAAAGAGAGGTTCTGTTCTGAGGAATGAAGTTTGGCAATGATAAAATTAAGTAAAGGTTATAAAAATCAGTAGTATAATTAAACAATGATATATAGTCAGTTCTCATTATTTGCGGATTCTGTATTCGCGTATTCGTGAAAATTTATTTATAACCACAAAATCGTTATTTGCAGAGCTTTCGCCCTTATTCATGGACTTCTGCTGAGCGATGAAAATACTATTTCCAAGTACACTCTTTCTCAAGAGGGAGAAAGGAAGTTGTTTGTTACCAGATTGAGTCTCTGAATCGGTTTGCTGGAAAATTTCTCATTACATATCCTTTCTCACTCCACACACTGCGACTACCAAAAGCCTGTTCATATCGTCTGCAGGTCCCATAGAAGAATGTGACCTTATGCTTGAATGCAGCTTCAAATTTAGGTGCCTAACTACCTGCGCATTTGCTCCTTATACCGAAATTTTAGAAGATCTGAGGCAAAAAGCGTTGCAGACAAGGCTTATGCAGTTTTTCAAGTATACCGAAATTTTAGAAGATCTGAGGCAAAAAGCGTTGCAGACAAGGCTGATGCAGTTTTTCAATGCAGTTCAGAAAGACAATGTCAGCTGTCACATCAAACATCTTGCAACATCAAAAAACTATCAATCAAAAATAAGATTTTATTTATTACATAGTTAATGTTTTAAAAAATTAAATAAAGATTACTGTAATTATAATATTGTATATAGTACTTATACACTGCATATACTGCAATTATTTATAAGTAATGTAATACAAATTAAATAAGATGTCTGTAAACAGAAAATAACACACAAATAAAGTATGAAAATGTTGGGAAGAAGGGTTCGCAGGAACCTAACTCTATATTTCCTATAGTTATATATACAATGGTTCACTATTCGCTAATTCAGTATTCACGAAGAATTTACGGAACATAACTATCGCGAATAGCGAGAATTGACTGTTATTTTTAAAACATAGCCTTTAAAACAAAGCAAATTATAATAGTAGAAATATCATATAAATGTCAAAAGAAATTTTATTCTTTATTATTATTGTCAGATAAGTAGATAGTTTCATACAAATGAACTACTGCCTTACATGCAATCTGGAAATGAAAGTTATTTACATAATGTACTGGTAAAACCATGATGGCCAGAGGAGCACATCATACTCCTCTTGGTCGGTCATTTTTATTTTTCCAATTTTATAGCACACAACAGCATTTCTGATACAAATTCAGTTGTACTGTATTATATAACTACATATGTGGTTTGAAATCTCTTTTTATGAATGTTTAGCATTTATTGCAATTAATATCATATTTTTTATTTTTACATCATATTTGAAAAAACTTGCAAATCTTCAAAGTTCTAAACTAAGAAAATAGTTAGTTAATAATAATAGTTTTTAATGTTCAGCTCAAGCAAAGGGATAACAAAGAAGGGCATTTGTCTCTCTATTCCTCTATTCGAGAAGCTTCAGCAACAGTTTTGCCTCTGATATCTTTTGCACCTTTTACAGCTTCAAGTGAGGATTTGCCAGTATATTTTTCTATAAATACACAGCAATAAGCTAACTTAGTATTTTTCCTATTATTTATGTTTACATATGACATTTCTAATTTTTCACTTATTTCATTTGTAATATGTATAAATATACAAGTGTCAAAATTTTGGTTATGATTTCGAAAATATAACATCAAAAACCAAGATGTTTTGGAAAGAATCAATTGTCTATTTTCTAAACATGTCTGCATATTTTTAAATAAAGATGCAACACTAAAATGTGTCATCATGTGTTGAAGAGGAACTTATGATTGGATTATAATGTGTTCCTGTTTCAGGTCCTGATATGGCTTTTATTTGGAGGAAATCTAGGAATTAGGGTAAGTTTCCAGTTTTAAATGGTTGAAGTTACAAAGTTAATTCATGTTATTTCAAAGATGACTTTAATGGCTAAAAAATTCATATTCTTGAAAATTTATCAAGTACTGTAATTCAAATAAGTTACTAAGAAGTTTGTTTGATCTCTTGTTTTAAATAATTCAAGCAACTGCATTAATTGATGTACCACTAAAGACATCGCCTAAGGTTAATACATCCTATTTTTAAGAAAATTTGTGAAATAATTCAAAATATATTAAGAAAATGTCTCAAAAGATTAAATATCCACTATTTTAAATTGTTATAGCTATAAATAGAAAAGATACAACATTGAAGCCATCTTTAATGATAGACCATAACTATTAAATTTCATGAAATACTGGTATTGGGATTGAATTTATGGCATTTCAATATTGATTTTTGTTGGTAATATCAGGGTCCTGATTTCTATTACCAGATTTGGAAGCAACTCAATAGAAAAGTATATTGATCTCTTTGGTTTAAGATAGATCAGTATTTCTACTAGGTTTTTTTTTCTGTAAAGCAACTTTTGAGTCATCCTATCCTCGTCGTTTTCTAGCTTATACATTTTAATTTTCAGAAGTATAGTATAATAAAATTATCATCACAATATTTAAATTTAATAGCAAATAAAATAATCTTTGCCTGTTTATTGTTTTTTTTTTATATTCATGAAGATTAAGACACACTTGTCAGAGATCTTTGTATCATTTGTTAATGAACAGAATACAATTTATCTTTTATGAAGAATTTACTTGAAATTATGATAAACATGTTTCTTTATAACCTTTCATGAAAATTTGTTAATCAGTATAAACTTATGTTCCCTGTAAAACTATTAAAAATTGATTCATTAATAATTGTTAATTTTAAAAAATTTCCCATTCAGTTCTGTTTATGATGAAAAGTAGACTAAATATTGTGATGATTCTTTTTTTTTAAATAATTTTAAAATGATTACTATCATTAAATTTATAAGCAGGAATAAATTTGCAATACATCTTTTTTTAATTTAATAACAACAAAATTGTAAATTAATATATTATTTATTACTGATGTCAAATTTATTTTTTATATATTAAGTTATGAAAAATTATCTTTTTAATTCCCAAATCATTGGGAAATACAAACATTCTATGGATTTAATGACCTGTAATAAACCAAATGCTGTATACAATAAAATGATATAGGAAGTACTATATTATAGCAGGAAGAAATAATGACTATTGTGGGGATTCCGGGCAGAAACGGAAATTTGTAATAAAACAGGCTTATGGCCTAAAAGTGGTCCACGAACAATGCGAGAGTAAGTATGATGAACGAGACCTCCAAAGGACTGAGACGGAGAACAACATTGAAATGAATTCAACAACTTCTTTATGATATATTTAAAACAAGAGAGATTCAGATTTTACAATTGATCTCCTGACAAACAAAGGAGAGATGTACTGAACCTGGAGTTGCTAGAGTTTTCCCTTGACCAGTGTCAGTAGTCAGTTCACAATCAGTCTTTAGTTCATGTAACATGAACGGTTCACTTTCGTTGGAAAGAGCTTTAATTGACTTGACTTCTTTCTTCACTATAATTCCTAATAATATCCAACTTCAACTTCTTGAGGATTGAATGTATAGAAGCACGGAAGAAAACGGTATCCAAACTCATCAGAACAAAATTCGGCAGGAGTGATCCTTTTTGGCCAAAAGGGAGGCGGCTTGGCACAAGCAAGAACCAAAAGCAACGTCTCTCGCAAAACACCATTTTCCGGCAAAAAGCCTGGACTTCCTCCTCCTCAGCTCTCTTATGCATTTGACCCATCTTCACCCCTTTTTCCCAGGGACAAATGCTATTGTTACTTACATAATGTCTAGATGGGTCAGGTAACCATCTTCACATGTCATTTGAATAAACCATCTTAAATTTATTGCCTTCTGAAGAATAATAAGGCAATCTGATACATCCTGTTTTTGATTGAACTGCATCATTAAATTAAATATCATTTCGACTCGTCTCTCCGACAGAAAAGGGGGGTTTCCGATCCCACAATATTAAAACCTATAATACAATGATTAATGGAATTGACTCAAAATATCTAGGGTATTATATTTATTTGTAAAGAACAATAATTTTTATATATAGGTATTTCATGAATAATATCTGAAACATTAAATTTATTCATAACTCAAAAATTTACTGTTACATTGATCTCAAAAGTATCAAACATTCTGCAAATACTGTATTATATATTATATATTATATATTATTAATCAAACAATTAAGTTTTCTATTTGAAAAATGTAAATTTTTTTCTGATCATTAAGTGAGGATTTTTTGTGGAACCTACTTTAAACGACTATGTAGTTTGTTTCATTTGCTTCTACAGTAGTTTGCTATGGTAATGTTTAAAATTTTTATACAATTTGAAATTTTTTAAAATTTGAAAATAAAATATTGTGTTTATATGTAAGAATACTCTTAACATGGATATTTCAAACTTGAATATTTATATTGTGTATGAATTATCAGTCAGATGGGCATATGGAAGAGATAGTTTTGTTATATAAAAAAGCTCAAATTTTTAATGTACTATATAGAAGTATAAATCTTGTTTTAAATTTTATACTGTTAGTAGAATGCAGCTAGAATTTTTGGGAGATGATGAGGGCCTCTTGATTTTGTTCTGTGGATGCATCTTTCCATAATGATAGGTGTCTTTAACTTTCATACATATGTTGAAAAAACATCTTGTCATTGTTTTAATAACTGTTATTCCTTGTGATTGAAATTATGAAATCAGTAACTTACTGAAAATTTAAAGTTTAATAAAACTCTTAAGGGACATGAATCTTTTCCCCTCTGGATATTGTTATGCACATACTCTCCTTTATAATTTATAGGTTTTTCTTTATTTGCAAGAAAGTGATAATAAGTATTTAATATGTAGATTTTTATAAACTGGGTGTGATTAATAGAAACTCAACAACATAAAATGAATTTTTTTAAAAATTATAAGTATTTTAATAAAATAAAATATTCTGTAGTAAAATTAAATGTTTTAATTTAAATCATAGATTAAGAAAGGTTAAAACTTTTTTTCTGATTTTAAGATTGTAAGGTTTTAAATAATGGTTAGGAGGCCTAATTCTTAACACTTATGATTATGAATAAAAGCTATAAAAAATGTGTTTCCGAAGAAAATCATTTATAGGCAATTCCAAAAAATGCTTTTATTTTCTATTGATGTGAAATTATCATGTGTGCACACTTTAGTATTGCCACATGTAAAATAAACTACATTTTCTAGGATGTATCCCTATATAGTCTTATTTTGTTCATAATGGTACATGTATATGTGTACAAATTTCAGAAATGCATAGGTGTCATACATGGCTTGAATTAACAAATTTTTATTGTGTAGAGATTTATTATTAAATGTATTAGTCATTAATTTCTCACATTTAGAATTCATTAAATTGATTAGTCTAAATTTTGGAATTTCAAATCTTCATCACGCATCAGAATTTATTAGTTTCGAGAAAAAATTTTTTAAAATTATTATTTTTTGGCTGAAATGTTAATAAAAGAAGAATTAAATATTTAATTCAAAGTATAATACTTAGAAAAAGTTTATTTGACATAGTGTAGAATCAAGAAATCATGTAATTAATTTTATCAATACCAGGTACAAAAATAAAAAATTTCTTTTAATATCATATAATATGCAAACAATATTATTTTTAAATCAATTTATCCAATTAAGTGTGTGATTTATTTTTTTGAATTAAGATATATAATACTTAACGGAAAATTCACATAATTCTAAAAATGGTTTTCAGAACAGCACAGTTTATATTAAGAAAATAATACCATTAATGTAAAATATGAAATGTAAGAATTTTAGTTCGAATTCGGCCATTTTTGCATGCCAAAAAATAATGGAAAATTCACTTCAATTACAGTACTACTTCTATTTATTCAATTGAATAAGAATTTATATTAGATATACTTTTATCAGAAAAAAAAAAAATGTATTCTTTCATTATACCATAATATAAATGCAACAATTTGATACTTAGGATTTTTGGCATTTTTGAAATCACTAAATAAAGTAAAAAATTACGGTAGGATAACATGGAGAGAAATTGAGACTTGTTTAGATTTTAGTGACATGATTACACGGTAAAAATTACCATTCTGTATTCATTGTTTTAAATGTAATTATATTACATATGAAGTTGCCATGTAGTATTTTCTATTTATATAGGACATGTCTTTTATAAATTAAGGAGAAAAATAAAGATGCGCCAGTTATAATTTATTAGTCCAGTATAATGATTTTATAAACGATTATATATCTCGTGGCGATTAAAGTTATTATTTTAATTTAAAATATACGATATAATTATTAATATATTAAAATAGGATACGTATTTCGGAATAAGTTGTATTTTGAAATTATTGAATATATTGGTTGTTTTCGTGAAACTATAAACTTTGTAGAATCGTTTCTGAAAATATCCTTGATGTCTGCTCCATGCATAAAATGCTAACAACGCATGTGCTTAATGACAGTTTTCGAGATTCTAACATGTTTTTTGATATACTTTAGAATGCAGTATTTAATTGTATATTATGTAATAATGAGGAAGATAATAAAAACTGTTAATCAGTATAAACATAATTTTACCTGTTTTTATTTTTGTTAATCACGATTTTTTTTAATTACAAAGTACATTTCACTTCTTTCTTCCTCATACCCAGTGCCGTAACTGGCCATTCCTGTGCTCTGTGCAAGGATTTGCATTCAGGTTCCTTAATTAATTAGGTTTGGGAAAATAATAAAACAAATACATTACAATAGATTTTTAATAAGATTTATTTTAATTGCAGTTTTTCTGGCTTTCATTTCAGCAAATTCATTAATTACATTATCATAATTAATATTTTTAACGATATTGTATTCTATTGAGATAATAGAAAGATTGGAGAATCGTTCTTGTCCGATAGTTGATCCATAATTTTTATTAATTTCAACTTGCTAAAACTTCTCTCATACGAAGCAATAGAAACGGGAAGAGTTAGAAATATTTGAAGAGCGACATTGATATTTGGGTAAGACTCAATTAAACCAAAATAATGAAAAGCATGTAGAATATTAAGTGGAGATGCAGTTTCTATATTTTGTATAAGTGTCGTTACTTCAAACTTTCAATTTTACATGTGAATTCGTACTTTTTTAAATCTTTGCTATATTTAATGAGATCTGCAGCTGATTTTTTTTAAATCGGCAACACTCATAAATTGTAAAGACGAGCATAGAGAAAGCAAAAATCATCACATATAGTTCATGTTGGTGAGCAGAGACATCTAGGATCTAAGTAATACAAAATCTAATCGCCAAAGGTAGAAAAATTTTTAATTTAAAAATATAATTTCTTGTGAACAGCATTTTGGGCCCCCCTTCTAAGTGGGCCCCGTACGGGTGCGCTCCTATTGTACCTGCCTAGTTACGGCACTGCTCATACCCAATAACTTTTTAGTCAGTCATTTTTATGGAATTCAATAAGAATCATTTTAAGATTGCTTCGCCGCCATACTTATTAATTTTTCTTATTTAGTCATTCCAAAATTAGAAAAATAGGCGAACAATTTTTTTGTTAACGAAAAATATGTAAAGAAATTAAGTAATATATTTTTTGCAGAATTCGAAATTTTTAAATATAATTATAAAATTTGATTTTTTCAACATAATCATTAAAGTAAAATTGAAGTGGAAAAAATTTACAATTAATATCAACATTTGTTTAATCAATAAAAAATTGAACAAGTTTAGAAATTAAAAATTTTTACTTTTATAAATCTGGAAATAAAAACTTTTTATCAATTTGGACGATCTGCACTTTAAAATTTTCAAAATTGTATTATTGTCATGAAAAAAATGTTAACGGGTTTCTAATTTACAATTAATATCAACATTTGTTTAATCAATAAAAAATTGAACAAGTTTAGAAATTTAAAATTTTTACTTTTATAAATCTGGAAATAAAAACTTTTCGTTTATCAATTTGAACGATCTGCACTTTAAAATTTTCAAAATTATTATTGTCATGAAAAAATGTTAACGGGTTTCCGAAATTAAATATTGATGGCGTTAATTCATATTTTATAATATAGTGGGTGATCGGTTAACGAACAGTTCGGACTACGAACAAATCGATAACGAACACTAGCGAAAGATTTTTTTATGTTCGGGAACGAACACCTCACAGAACAAACTGGGACCGCGGACTGACGGATGACACGCTTTGGCCATGCGCGTTTGTTGACATATGGGTAAGAATGAGAGGAAGGGTTTTTCCCGATTAAAACGAACTCTGAGATAACTTAAAAGATTTATTAAAGGCGGTAACAGAATTTTTACAATTTTTTGGTCTTAGAATGGCATCCAAACCAGGTTGAGATCAATAGGCTTGGGGATCTCTACAACGACGATGTTGTTTAATGATTTCCGAAAAATCCTGAAGAGGAGCAATCGACGTTGGACAGATTCTTTAACGCCCCACAAATGGGGAAAAACATGATAAAAATGCAAGACTATGTATATATTATGCTATTACATATAAATAAACATAATAAGAAATCATATTTATTTTTTTGGGTCTCCGAAAGGAATTAATCGAATTCTCATAAAAATCAATGGAAATTATGATCAGTTAGCGAATAATACGGTAGCGAATATCGTCTTTGAACGGATTATGTTCGTTAACCGATCACTCACTGTACAGTAAACCTCGATATAATGAATTGCTGGAGGAAAGGATTGTCTATTAAAATTAATGCAGTTTTTCCTTATAAAATAAAAATAGATTATGACAAAAAAAAATAATTTTAAGCGAGGTCGTCTGATTTGGGAATAAAATGGAATCTCTAAATTTTGTCCGTTATATGAGGTTTACTGTAAAAACGTGTCGCGATAATATAGGCAATTCGAGTTGCAAGATGAATGATCACGTTTTTCGTTCTAAGCAATTAAGCCATTTTATTATAATTTTTATAAATATACGTTTTCGATAATTACAAATGAAGTACTCAAAATACTCCAAATTTTGCATTTTCCTAATCGTTTAATGTTTCGAAGGAGGAGGAGAGTTCTAAGCAATTAAGCCATTTTATTATAATTTTTATAAATATACGTTTTCGATAATTACGAATGAAGTACTCAAAATACTCCAAATTTTGCATTTTCCTAATCGTATAATGTTTCGAAGGAGGAGAAAAGCAGATCTAACTCATTTTGTGCGAGTGTGAGGGCGAATTACAGGAACACACAGATTATCGCGGTTTCGATTATTGCGATTTTCGATTTATCGCGGTTTATAATTGATACCAAAATTCGAATTATCGCGGCCGCGTGATGTAGCCCACTACATATGCAACCAGAATTACATTTAGTTCGAGTCGCCATTCTCCAAGTAGCGCTTCGTTTTTATCCGATCTTACCTGCTCACCATTCACCAGTCCCCATCCACCTCTACTTGAAGTACATGTGAATATTTATTTCTCTTCTTATTTCCCCCTACAATGAATGCTAAAAGAACAAGGATGATATCAAGGCTACAGCTATCAAGAAGAAACGAAGAGTGATCAACTTAGAAGATTAGCACGTTCAACACATTTCCTTTTTTTACCTTTATATATAAAATTTAATTAATATATTTGAAAAATCCTTGTCTGATCACCTATTTTACACGCATTATTTATCCCGATTATTGCGGTATTTTTCGTGGAAACATTAACCGCGATAATCGAGGTATTTCTGTATAAAAAAAAATATTTTATGCTAAAACAAGTTATGAAAAAAAACAAATTGTAAAAAAAAATTTTTTTTATTCATTCTGATTATTGCGGTATTTTTCGTGGAAACATTAACCGCGATAATCGAGGTATTCCTGTATATAAAAAAAATATTTTATGCTAAAACAAGTTATGAAAAAAAACAAATAGAATGAATAAAAAAAATTTTTTTTTACAAAGATTATAATCAAACAACAAGAACATAATTACACTATTAATGCCAAATAAAAAAATATAAGGCAACATTTTATTTTACCTCCACAATGCAATAAAATAGTTAAGATGATATACTACTATTTAATATATACAAGTATTTCTAATGTTTAAGTTTAGAATTTGCTTCAATCTTAAATTATTACATATCTTTAATCACTATTAAATCGATATACGAATAATAATTGTGTGAAAACCAGCAATTCCTTATTTTAAAACAGCGGACCTGTTTCCTACAACATAACTACCGGCGATCTGGTTTTGGCTGGGTCAGCTAACCCTGGATGGAGCGGTCAGCAGCCAATCTATATACAAACTTCCTGGGCGAGACAAGCTCTTCCACAAGTTGCCCACACCCGCAGAGGGGTCAGCCGAATTGTGAAAGGACGAGGATCAACGCTGGGCTTGGTTCTATGATAAACATTTTAATGGGATGGTATCCGAGACTCGAATATGGGCCTCCAGAATGAAAAGCCGAAGCGTTTCCACGCGACTAATTACATGGCTTTATTTCGAATCCTTCATGAGTAACATTAGAATTTGAGATAGCGTCATAGTCGCATCGATTTGACGTTATTATGACGTAAAAATGTGATATCACGTTGCAGGGATGAAGACGTTTTAATACTCTGCTTAAATCTAAAATTGGATAAAAACTTACTGGATTCCAAATTATACACAGTCGATCCTCTACTTATGCAGTTAATTGGTTTCAGAGGTTTGCGTACAAATTGAAAATATGCAGAAGTAAAATAATGCATAAATATAAAATATTTAATGATGAATAACAATTGTAAAACATTTCTGCTTATAAATGAACAGTCTAATTTACTTTTCACAGTAATTGCTCTTCTTTTTGGGCTGTGTTAAGATTATCTGCCATTTTACGTTTCTCCGCCATCTTTACAATTTGAAGAAAAAATTAGTAAAGCCATCGTCATTTTCTTATAAACTAATTTTTTAAAACCACATAAGTAGAAGACATTATAATTAATAAATTACGACAAAATGATTCTGCTCGAATATGAGTTGTCATGAGATCCGACATCATAACAATAAATGATTCGCTATTTAATGCATTAATAAATTCAGAAATAATTTCCATCAGCTGTATCTTGGAAAACTAGCAAACTAAATTACATTCAATGAACATGAGGTTTGAAATAAATGATAATACGGTTAATTCTCGTTATTCGCGTATTCGACTATTCGCGAAAATTTGTAACCACAAAATCGTTATTCGCGAAGTTTCGCGCTTATTTGCGGACTCCCGCTTAGTAGCGAAAATATTGTTACCAATGTACATCCTTTTTTTCTCTGGAGAGAGGGAGTAAGGAAGTTTTGTTACCAAATGTAATGTCTAAGGCCGGATTTATATTACCAGTACTCGCATATGGATCTGAAATCCAAACATTACTTGGCGGATTGGTCGCGTGGAAACGCTTCGGCTTTCCACTCTGGAGGACCCGGGTTCGAGTAGGCCGGATTGGCCGCGTAGAAACGCTTCAGCTTTCCACTCTGGAGGACCCGGGTCCCACCCCTTGAAAATATTTATCATGGGGTCCGGGCCCGGTCCAAGAGTGGAAACGCTTCGGCTTTCCACTCTGGAGGACCCGGGTTCGAGCCTCTGCCTATCTAGTTGATCCTATTCTCACGCGGATTCCGCGTGAGGACTCAAAACGTTTCGGCTTTCCACTCTGGAGGACCCGGGTTCGAGTCTCGGGTCTAATATTTATCATGGGGTCCGGGCCCGGCCCGTCGATCCCCGTCCTCCACATCAATGGGGTCCGGGCCCGGCCCGTCGATCCCCGTCCTCCACAATCCGGCTGACCCGGGTTCGAGTCTCGGGTCCCACCCCTTGAAAATATTTATCCTGAGGGTCCGGGCCCGGCCCGTCGATCCCCGTCCTCCACAATCCGGCTGATCCGGGCCCGGCCCGTCGATCCCCGTCCTCCACAATCCGGCTGACTTCCGGGCCCGGCCCGTCGATCCCCGTCCTCCACAATCCGGCTGATCCCTATTCGAGTCCCGGGTCCCACCTCTTGAAAATATTTATCATGAGGTCCATGTTCGAATCTCGGGTCCCACCCCTTGAAAATATTTATCATGGGATCTGGGTGGCCCGTCGATCCCCGTCCTCCACAATCCGGCTGACCCCTCCGCAGAGGTAAGCAGCCTGTGGAAGGGCTTGTTTCGCCCCGCCACTTAGTACTCTTACTGAGTGGAAAGTAGCGTCATCTGTTGACATGTTTCGCCCCGCCACTTAGTACTCTTACTGAGTGGAAAGTGGCGTCAACTGTTGACAAAAAAAATCGGTTTGGTGGAAAATTTCTCATTACCTATTCTTGCTCACTCCACAAACCGCAACTACCAAAAGCCTGTTCATATCGTCCGCAGGTCCCATAGAAAAATGTGACTTTATGCTTGAATGCAGCTGAAATTTAGGTTCCTAACTTTCTGCCCATTTGCTCCTTATCCGAAATTTTAGATCAGGCAAAAAACGACGGTAGACACGGCTGACGCAGTTTTCCAACGCAGTTCAGAAAATGTCACATTAAATATCTTGCAACATTAAAAAACTATCAATGAAAAATAAGATTTTATTTACTATATGGTTAATGTTTTTAAAAATTAAATAAAGATTACTGTATATAGTACTATACACTGCGTATACTGTAATTATAAGTAATAATACAAATTAAATAAGGTGTCTGTAAACAAAAAGACAAACAAACCAAATATGAAAATGTTGGGAATAAAGTTTGCAGGAACCTAACTCTATATTTCGCATAGGCATATGGTTCAGTATTCGCGAAGAATTTACGAAATGTAACTACCACGAATAGCGAGAATCGACTGTACATGAAATAATTTTCCAATTAAAAAATTCTTCCTGGGGACAATATAAGATCGGTAAAATGATCAATTTTGGGTACTACATCATAGCACTACGAATTTCAATGTTCCTCCACGTGAATCTTTCTGCTCTTCGATTTGAGAATGACAGAGACTCATAATTTCGTGAATCTTTTGGAAATGAGAATTGAAAGAATAAGTGAAACTATAGAAGAAATGAACACGCAAATACGTAATCAAAACTTAAGTTTTTCTTGATATACAGGTAACCCTTGTATAACACGGTTTCGCTCTAACACGATTAGAAAATTTCGGAAGCCGTCGTATAATATGGTAAATACTTTTAGTACAAAAAACATTTAGAAAATTACATTTACTCTCTTACAGCACAAAACATTTTCATTAATTTTTGTAATCCATACTATGGACACACACGATGCAATCATTGGGAAATAATTCGCTAAAATTTATTAATCATAAATAAAATTTCGCTAGTTTGTTGTGAGAGGGACGATACGCAGTCTATTTTCGATTTGAAATTGAGTTAGTCCAAACGTTCAGTTCTTGGATAAAAAAATAAGTTTTTATTCTTCAATGGAGGAATGTGAAATAGGAATAAAAAAACTTTTATTCATAAGTTTCGGGTACGTATAAAGGAACGATTGTTTTATAGCGGGCTAAATTACAGATTTTTAAAGAGAGCAGAAGATACATAAACTTTAAATGCAGAAAAAGTTCAGAAAGTGAAATTGTTAAAAAATTAGGATTGGTTTTGGAATGTTTTAACTGAACAGCGGTAAGGAAGTTATAATTGTTAAATGAATATTGCATACGCTGTATAGTTTTTCTTTTTGTTCTATTTATATTGTTTTTGGGGGTCTTACGTGTTAAGTTATTTTTATTAAACATATTAAGTTTCTTATGTGGAAATAGTTTTGGAAACTTCCTTTTTTGTATTGGCTTCAGGTCTCAACACAGCGTTTTCTAGGAACCTATCTACCGTGTTATATGAGGGTTACCTGTATTGTGTTTTCAAACTATGCTTAGGCAACGCCGGACACACTTTGCTAATATTTATATAATTTCAAAAATATAAATTCACTGGGCGCTTCGTAAATATGATCGGGAATAGTGTTTCTGGGCGGAAATTCCTTCCCGCCCGTTCCCGGGAATTTTTTTTGTTTTCCCGTTCCCGAATCCCGAGAAAAATTTCTCGAGAAATCGGCTCCTTGAATCCAGTAATACCCACAATGGGAAATAAATGTACTACTAACAATATATCTTTTAAATATTTTTCCTATTTATCTCTACCTAAAGTTACATTGTGTTACAATATTACACACCACCAGAAATCTACGCGCGACACCAGAATCAGATAACACATGACCAGTTAATTTTAGCTGTATATCTAAAATACAGCTAAAATTAACTGTGTTATTTAAATTAAATGTGCTCGATTTACAAGAGCTATCAGGATCAGCTCTTGTAAATAGAACACATTTCATCATGGAGAACAGAAAACAGTTTGTACATATTTACACAGAAAAATATTTATTTTCACAACCCAGGATTTGACAACAAAGTCATAAAAATTACTTTAGATTTCGGGTGAAATCTAAGGTAATTTACCTTAATATGATATTGTATTTAAATCCTGGGTTGTGAAAATAAGTATTTATGTACACTGACGGAAAAAAAAATCCCAACACCAAGAAAGACTTGTGTTAGATAAACAAAATTTGGTAGGCGTGTTTATACATCTGAAAGATGACATCGATTCAAATTTC